>DWUN01002894.1:0-12934 GCA_018249975.1 Passova gellias
CTTTTACGGCGTACTAATTCAAGAGATGAAAGTAAAACTACAATTACTATTGCTAAATTATTACATGAAAACTGTCACACGTGTAAGATTCAAAACAAACATAAGACCATGACCCCCACCCGCTTATGATTAAGTTGTGGAATAGAGTAGACAATCAGATCCAACATTGCTGTTTCACCGCAGACGTACGAATAAACGGCGGTGCTTTAACAATCGAAATTCGGACAGAACACACGAGTTTCCATCAAAATAACATAATGGAGTGAGCTTACAATGTGAAAAGCACAAAGCCCTCGAGAAAACTTCGACACAAAGTGAACTTTTAATCTGATATTTGAATAAAAGTCCATGAGCTCGTTATGATGTGCCAGTGACCTGTAATTTAAAAGATTTAAACGGAAATATTGTTATATATATTTTTTGTTAAACTTGTATTTTAAATTTTTCATATACACGAATTTCCATATTCACAGATGCTGACACATGTAACAAAAAAGTTTGTGTTAAAATCAGTTTATTAGTTAATACAGAAATATATATATGTTCACTTTCACTGGAAGATAGAGGAGGTTATAGAGCGACGTATAGGCTACTCTTTATTCCGAAATTCCCACAAAAAAACACGCACACAGCTTGGCTTTAACATAAAATTTCCCATTTCCTCGGCATCCCAATCATGTAGTAAGGAAATCTAAAGATATTCTGTTGTTTCTATTCAATGTATACACATTAAAATTTACCTTACGTTAAGGTGACGTTTTATTTAATTTTTTACGTGTTGTATAAAATGATATTTTTTTATTTCCGTTCATCTCTTATGCCTTGCAGCGGAGACAATTGTTATACACCAACCTTTTTTCTATTTATTATTGATGGCAACTTCTTCAGTTGACAGAATTGATTAATTAAAACCTCAACAGGAATTTCTTTGCGACCATAATTGTTATTGAGATAACGAATCGCGTTTTTAATTGGTTAAGTCCATATCCCTCTCTTTTTCCTCCTCTTTTTCTCCCCAAAACCTCTTAATTAGAGGATAAATTAAGGAGAATATTCTTAATGATAAACTTTTATTGATTTCAGTGTTTACTGTCGATTTAATCACTATATTTAAATGCGAATTGATTACAGGCAGACAAACAAACATACTTCAGCATTTATAATTTTATATGGATATGTGTAAGTATGCATGTTTTTAAGCTGTCTCGTCTCCAATCTATTTAAAAAAGATGAGTTAGCCAACCAAAATTAACATGCTTTAAGTGGTTTAAGATCAAATAACAATATATGAGTCACTTTAATACTTGTATTTCTGTAAAACGAAATCAAACAGACATTGTAGATACTGCAATGGATTTCCGTCTACAGATAAACAAAGCATTATGACACGTTCAGGAAAGTTGGTTAAAAAAAAACATTATTATTATTATTATTATTATTATTAAAAGTTAACATTAATTTGTCTTTCGCGTCACAAAACAATTAGCTCCTTGAAAGGCGACTCTTTAATCGGCCACAAATTTCACCCGTGAAACGCTCCAACGTCATTATCCATACGTTATCAAAACACCGGAATAGCGGAGGACGTGTTTTGACGCGTAATTATGCGCCCACAACAAAATCACACGCACAAAGCCTACAATATCAAGTGTCAAAATGATTCACGGCGTGTTAAGCGCCATTTTGAAACCGTGTCGGGCTTTACACGCGGAAATTAAAGATGTGATTTGATTTTTTTTAATATACTAGCCGACTCGGCAAACGTTCTGTCATTGTAATTATAACAGTATTTCTCTACTATATAACGGATGTTATTATACATATAAACCTTCCTCTTGAATCACTATTTATTAACACAGACCGCATCAAAATATCAAAATACACAGCAGTTTATATCTGTATTATTTGCAATAAAAGTATCCTAGAAAATTTAAATGCTGCCTAAAGTCATTATTTCGCGCGGACGAATTCGCGGGCAGAAGCTAGTGAATGTATCGTTATCGTTCAACATTATAATGTGTGTACATATCGCCCGATAAGCTGACGGTTCTTTGACATTTAATTTTTAGATATATAATGGTGATTGCACACTGTACGTTTGTTTAGTTCCGAATCGCAGTACAATCTCACTTCACCTAACAACGGTAACGAAGTTCTGTGTAGTAATAAAAGCCTTATAATTTACGACTTGCGTAATTAAGTTGCCGTAACGAGCGTTGTTATAGATAAATGGGTAGTAAAATTTTCAACGGCTTTTTGTGTAGTTTTTCAAATATCTCCCCCTTTGTTTTGTTGCGGCAATAATTTTGATAAGCGAATGAACTTCGTCTCAGATAAGAGACCATTTTGTAGCGAATGGTTTGGTAAAATAATAATGTAATAATAAGTAATTGGTGACAAATCCACACACGGCTATCCGTTTCCAAATTAGGCAATTAAATTCCCGTGATATGGTAACCGGACAGCTAATTAACATTCATATATATATACATAGAATATAATACTTATATATGTATATTTTTAATTCCGCTCAAACAGGAGATAAATGTGCTAATCGCAAAATGTTTGTTTTGGGTGGAAATCGAACCCACGACGTCCGCTTTTGCAGTCCGTGTCTCTAAGCGCTGGACCGCTGGACCAGCCAGATATATATAATAATAAAAGAATAAAAATATATATATAACTTCACGCACGACCATCCAAGTAAATGAAGCATATACTGTGAGCGGTAAAGACGTCCTACTTTCTTTGTTTCTTCTTTATTCCTGGTAACCGGACAGCTAATAAAGTACGAATAAATCTCTAAATACAAATATATATATATACAGATATATACTCGTATCTATATAGATAGATATATACACTCGTATAACTTTACGTCTTAACCCAGAAAAAATATTTGTACTCATCACAGAAATGTCAAATGGAATCGGGAGTGGAAGTTATCTCGTGCCTACAACTTTGAGAACCGTAATATTTCCAACTGAATAATACTAGGTCATACTGTACATTAAGTAAATAATATATACTTTTCGGCAAACAAGGCTGTTATGTTCGCGTAGCGTGCTACACTTGACCTACAACAAAGTTTTAGGCCTTAGACGATCATGGGACCGACTTAACTTATAGTCCAGTCATGTAGGACTAAAATAAGGGGCAACTTCGTAATGGCTGATAGACCTTTATTTAGCCACATTAAAAGTTGTATAGAGTCTCGTGCCCGCGTTTTCAGATATTTAAGGTTGAAAGTAAAAAAAAATGATTTTTTGCAAAGGTCTTTCCTTTATCTTTATCTGTGGCTATATCTTTCTCCTTTTACATAAGTATTGGTAACTCTTCAATTCGACTTTAACGTACTTAAGCAAGAAGAATTATTCGATTTCAAATATAATGTAAATTAAAGGTAAAAAACGGTAAAAAAGATTAAGCTTAAGTTGAGCTTAAGGTTAGCTCACGCCACATAATGATCCCGTGGGAATTTCGGGATAGAAAGTAGTTTATTTCTTACCCTATAAGTTCCTCTATCTTCCACTACAAGTTCCATTTAAATCGGTTCAGTCGTTCCAGAGACAACATAATTCCAGACAGAGACAAAACTAAAAAAAAAACTTTGTTTTAGTATCTTGTATAAGCACTTGAGAACACAGTGATTTAGAAATCACAGACAGACACTTCACTTGTATTTATATGTATCGATAAGCACGACTCCCGAATCTTATCGTCAACCATGTATTATGGATTGCGAAAGGAACTGCCATTCCAAGATTTACATGCTTATTCAAATGGGAATATTTGCAATGGTGTACAGGTTTGCAGTTGGTTGTTTATTCGTTATGCAAAAGCGATCCTAAAATGTACAAAACGGCAGCGCCCGATACTTGTTGGAACAAAACCGATTTACGAGTTCGAATACACAATATACAAGTTCAAAACGATCCCAATATTTCCCATACGTTCGCAAACAATGCCATCGTTTCGCCATTACTCGTATCGCCGCTGGTTGTGTAACACCGTGTCATATTCTCTGTGAACAATCTTTTGTGTTTATTAACAGAGTTTCGGGTGTATACGATTGTGTTTTATTTTTGCAGTACTCAAATAACATCTGAAAGGAAAGATCGTGAAAATAAGGACAGATGCGACCTTACATTGCCCTTCTTACTCATAATTAAAATCGTAAGATTCATTTGGTCAATAATTACAATTGTAATATAGAGTTTCGTGCTACTATTTCATTAAATAACCTATTCAATTAGCAACGATAAGCGATATTTCGTTGCGAAAAGATTAATCCGTTGTCATGTGCGTGTAATAATGTGAACAACAAAGACCAGACCGATTTGTCTAATGTAGCGACTGTAGCAACAAGAAAGACCATTGAGAGCGGCGTAAAAGGGTCTGGAGAAATTGGTTACAAGTTACTGAGGAAATTGACCTCTTACAACCTTTGAAAGGCCGCGACTCAAACATTGTAACATATCGCACATTACGGAGATTAGTGGATACTTGAACAATGAAAGAGATGAAGGCGTGATGGAATTAGAAATTTTCAAGTTACAACGTCAAAGGCTCGATCAGAAGGACCCGTGGAAAATGAAACCTTGTGAAATCTTTAACGCTTTTCGGCAAACCCTATCGGAGTGAAATGAGAAAAATCTTCAAACGATGGACCATTACAGAGAGTGATAAGTGTTTTAATTGATTCGGTTCTAATTAATTCAACAAAATGTCGATCGCTGTAAAAATTGACTTTTAAGAGGAACAAAATGAATCCCATTTGACAGCCAGCAAACTAATCCTTTGATATAAATTATGTGCATAGAATACAAGCAACAATACCTTTATTATGGGGGTTCGTATCTTTAGCTGTGAAACAATAGAATGTACTAATAGTTTATTTAGCTGTGAAACAAGAGAATGGACTAATAGAATGCATATATCGTTTTACGATAGGTAGAACAGATTGGCCACTTGAGACTAGCGGTTAGTCGGTTAGCGAAAAGGCCCGATCGAAAATCGCGAGCCCACACATAACACGGCATTAGCGAGCTGGAAAACCACGTATTTCTTCGAATGCGAGTTTCCGTGCCGCGAACAATACGCCGCAAATGTATTGGCGTCACGCGATCCAAACATTTTCGACCTGATTCTAAACGAGCGGCGTTCGTTCGACGATTTGTACTTTTGTGTTTCGGAGATTTCTTTCGAGTATTGTTTTTTGAACGGGCCACGTCATCGCGCTTAGGAACAGCTATCAAGATGCTTTTGTGATCCGTTCGCATTCATTAATTGTTTCATCATCGATCAACGGAACCCTTGAGACCCTTTCAGCGAATCCGCGTTGCACGAACTATTGACATTTAAAATCTTCGGTACCGTTTCAAAATAAAACACCATTTAGGTCAAGTGGAAAGCTCTTACGGCGTCCTCTTAAAAAGCTATCAATGTTAATACTGCTAAAATCTTTTTGTTTTTTTTTAATTCAAACAGGTAACGAACATCAAAATTTACAGAGTGGACGAATGAAGAAAAATCTTTCAAATCATGGCCGAATGTTACAAGTACACTTTTGGTTTTTTTTTCCAAAAAGCGTAATATTTTAACATTTTGCTTTTCACAAAAAGCGATCTTTTTTTGGTAGGTTTATCGTTGTAGAGTTTCAATTGGGATCCTCTTCTTGTTTCGCTCTTTTTACGCTTTGTTATTTGAGTTAAATGTTCTCGTTCAAAATATATTTTTACAAATGGATTTTGTGAGATTTTATAATATCATGATGCTGTGTAAATAAAAGGGAATAATAAAAGTTCATTGATTTAATTTTCCAACGCACCCCACATATATAGCCTTGTTTATGTCTTTTTGACATACTTGGAATAATGACTTATAATAATTGTAATTATTTCTTTTGTTATAAACTAGTTAGATAGTCCAGATTAGATGGTTTTTTAAATGGTCAAAACATCACCAAATCTTTGGTTATGTAACGTCTGTTAAAAGTACTTGCAGCAAGTTAATTGAAAAAAGGAATATCCAAAACACAGGTCTTTTAGTGACTTTAATTAATGCCTCCTTAAATAGCAAGAAATCTAGCCTTAAATATTTACATCAGAGTATTTAATTCACTTTTAATTTGTTATGGACGAGTCCTCCACATAGTGTCCTTATTTCAACAAAAAGTAGAATTGTATCAAGGGTTTACACAAAACTGCATCTTAGTTTGTTACAGTATTTAAGTTACAGTTGTTCTTGCGTGAGTAAATAAACAAATTTAACATCACTCCAGGTCCCTGAAAGGGTAGGCAGAAAACACCGAGTGCCAAATATCTGTGTCCTTGCTAACCTGACGCGCTTCGTCTACATGTATTTCTTTCGTTAGTATTTTAGCTTTTGCCACTTCTGTAACGATTAGCGCTTAACGATGAGATATTGCTTTGTTTCGGCTTTCTCTCCCTGATTTACTTGAACCAGTAAGATGTGAAATTAAGCGCGCTAATTCGCTGAATTGTCTATTGTCTTAATAATAATAATAATACTTTATTTCAGAACCAAGTTCCATCCATATATACAATACATCAGCAAAATATTCACACAATTAACAATTTTTAAAAACACAACATAATTAGAAAGTTAACATAATTAGAAAAATAAAGATATTATAAAGTAATGTCAATATATGTGTTGCCTTATAATTGTATATTTTGTAATATTTTGTTTTCGTTAAATAAATGTTTGAATAGGAATTTCTTTTATATTCGTGACATTAAAAGAGAACGTTATTGAGTTTTTCATAAAACTTAATATTCATTCATTTCAATTTGCAAATTGCATCCAATTCCAAGCTCCACGGTTTTTCTTGTTAAAAATATATCCAATGCACAGACACGAAACCATTCCAGATTTGCATTAGATAAACATTACCTTGCTGCTTATTTAGTATATCCATTTACTGCTTCATCGATGTCTATGCTATGACGTCTCAAAGGGCTTTGCAGAAAATTGTATACGTACCTTATTTGGGATAATCCCACCTTAAGATTTCAGTGCCATAAGTAACTTGTGTAGGGAATGCTACGCTATATCCCAAGAAGTCGCAATGAACAGTTTACGATGTCTGACTGTATACCCTTTTGTATGTTAGATAACTTTGAATTTTGAATATGCTCCTTATTACGGTAGACAATTGAATGCTTTACATAGCATACTTACTTATGACGTATACAGATCATGCCTATTTACTCTGATGATACTATAGAACATCGTATACCAATTCTGGGTATGACTTATACTATCGTAAGTAGGCAGTTAGAAAAAGTAAATTTTTTATTAGTATAATATAGCATGCAACAGGATAAATAACACCTTAACGATATGTAAAAATGGGTCATCATCACTATCTTCAGCAGTCCTCTGCTAGACGTAGACCTTTCACAGGACATGCCAATAAAAACACAGAGTGTCGACAAAAATTAAATAACATTTTAAAACAAACCAAATATAATTCAAAGACAAACCGAATTATATATAGGTCCAACAATACCAGAGACTACAATAATAACTGTGTATTGTAATGGACATAGAGTATTATGATATTATAATATCAGAATTATTAATGTCAATAAAAGATTCGCACACATTGAATCGTATTCGTATCATTGTACAACGTACCTTACAGATCCGTACGAGGCATTCTAAATAATTAATCTAGGCTCAGGTACGGTCAGCCAAGCAGAAAGCCCTAATATTGCTTCAGTCCATTGGGAATTCTGTTATTCATTTTTATTATAACTATCACAGACGAGAATACATACAAAATGGGGATATATTTTAATGGAAATAATAACAATGTCCCCGCGGAGCGTGCTTCGAATTGGGAATAAGCGTAAACTTCTTCAATTGTACATTTATTTTCTCGTGTCATATTGTTTTTAAAAATATTCTTATATTCATACTAGTGATAAATGGAATGAAATCATGTTGGACTGGCCTCGTGGTCGAGTGGAGACCTTTACTGCAAAACTAGAGGTCATGGGTTCGATTCTCACCCAGGACAAACATTTATGTGACGAACACGTTCATGTCTGGGTGTAATAAAAATATCTATATAAGTATTATATCATATGTACAAATGTTTGTTTATCAGTTGTCCGGTTCCCATAAAACAGGCATTCAATTGCCTAATTTGGAATTGGCCGTGTGTAGAATTGTCCCAGTTATTATTATTTTAGTCTCAAATGAAATTTGTTAAATAGGCAAATTATATATGGTTTTCTTTTAAATTAATAAAACAGTAACAAATAATTCTAAATAGTTAGTATTCAAATGCACTCATAATTCAAGCGCCTACTTTAGAAGTGTGGCAATCATACTTCTGCCGTTTTGAAGTGTTGTTTATTTGTGAATAAATTGAGTCTAAACGCTGATAACTCAGTGGTTTGGAGTTTAGTGTTTCACTGCGTTAGTTTGAGTTCAAATCCAAATGCACAATTAACTACAAAAAGTTACGTGCATTACATACAATATAAATAGAACCTGCTATTACGGTGAAGGAAAACATCGTGAGGAAACCTGCACACCTTGGAGATGTTATAAAGTATATAATATTTCTGAGGTGTGTGACGTCTGGCAATCCGCACTTGGCCAGCGTGGTTGACTATGGCCTTAATCCCGCTTACTATGAGAGGAGACTCGGTCCAGCAGTGAACCAATAAGAGGGTCGACAGAACAGAAAACTATAAGCCTCTTAAAGCCTTAAACATACAATTTATGTTGAGATTACTTTGATATACAATATGGCTGGGGATTTTGTGTGAATAGATAAATACACACACAACATAGTAACATCATACGCTATGTCAAAACTTCTATTTCGAAAACAAACATACAACTTCGGAGCGTTCATTGATAAGAAACTTTTTTGCCGACACTACAATGCTATCTCGCGAATACTCGACTGATTTATCTCGAAGCTGATATTTTATTCTGCCAGTCAGTAAAGACAGCGCGAAAATTATTGCCGAGAGAGATTCTTATTTGCAATTTCTGTTCATGTAGGTGTTAAAGAATATAAACTTATTTATTGGATTGCCAAGCGTATTAAGTTTGCCAGTTATTGTCTGGCTTATATTGCTTATTACTGGTTTGGTTTATACAGGCTGTGTGTTTATTGTTCAAGAGAATTGCGGCGTTGGCTTTAAGTTATGCGATTGTAAATAAATGAACCTCCTATATCTTAGTTAAGTTATTGGAAGCTGTAATTAGGATGATAGATTACGCTTATCTTTATGCCGGGTTCACATTCGTGTAGTTTCTACATCAACATTTTTATTTATACTACTATCACTATCACTACATAGTATAAAAAAGTCGCTTTCCGCTATCTGTTCATACGCATGCTTAGATTTTTAAAACTACGCAATGGATTTTGAAGCGGTTTTTTTAATAGATAGAGTGATTCAAGAGGAAGGTTTACTCGTATATGCATAACAACATCTATTATGTAGTAGATAAATACTGTTATTTTTGAGGTTTCTAATATGATGTCGTAAATAATTAGATTTTTTGCTTCGGGGGCGGGCGAAGTCGCGGGCAAAAGACGTTATTATTATTATTGTATACTTCTGTGTATCATGTATCATGTACTGTAATATATTCGTGATATCAAAATACATCCAAGGAATCGCGATATGTGAATCCGATACGAATTCCTCGTATATCCTCGTTGCGTTGTTTATGTACTTGCAAATTGATTAGATGCGATTACATATCAAAATTATACAAATGTGTACCCAGCTTTATGTCAGTCGCATACGCCCTTACAAACGACCTTACTTATTTCCTTCTTACTAACTCACTTTCTTGGTTATTTAGTTGACTCGCATTCGAACAGTAGAGATTTAATTTGTTTATTTATCGATACAAATAAATAAAATTGGAGTGTCTGTTTGTAATATTAAAATAACCGCTTTTTTACTAAATGCACATGTACGAGTATGTATATTAAAATAACATTTTTACAATTTTGTCTGTGTGTTTGTTTGTTGTGGCTAATCTCTGGAACGGCTGGATCGATTTTGTTGCAACTTTCAATGGCAGATAGCTGATGTAACAAGGAGTAACTTAGGCTACTTTTGTTTTAGAATTATATAACATTCCGAAGTCGCAGACACCGCTAGTTCAACAACAACAACAACATAACATCACGCCAGGTCCCTAACGGGCTAGGCAGAAAGCACCGAGTGCCAAATATTAGTTATACCGCTAGTTTTATTATTTAAATGTAAAATGATTGAAACCTTAAGGTTTATAGGTGTTCTCACGATGTTTTCTTTTACCATTATAACATGTATCAGGATTTGAACCATAGAAACTAGGGATACTCAAATCTAAGCTATCGGCATTCTTCATTTTTAAGAACTCATAATTAATGGAATGTAGCGGCAGAATGGTTTAAACTCAAAATAAAGAACAAATAGCTTTAAATGTTACAATGAGAGTATAAAAATAAACCTTATAAAGGTAAGCGCACACAGCGGGCGCCAACAGTGATATGGGATACATCGCAGCGGGGGATCACACCCATGCGTGGAAGGGCGTTGAAAAAATAAATTAGTCGGCCTTACTTTATCTGTGGCGTACCTTGCATACTGTTTTGTTTTTGCTAAGCGTTCACTTCATCAAGCGATGTTTCACATTGGATTCTATTTAGTTTATTAAACTACACTTACATGTACTGAATGATGAAAGAATGGGAAAGCAGATATACAATGCGAGTATTGATGGATGTAAACGCCGAGAGAGACCTAGACTCTTCTATATCGCCCAAATAGGTCAGATACTGGCTGACGCAGAAATCAACAGTCTCCGAAACCGGCGTGTATGCATAAGCGCGTCAGGTTTGCGAGGACCGAGATATTTGGCACTCGGTACGCCCTGCCTACCCCGTTGGACCTGGCGTGGTGTTATGTTGTTGTTACATACATGCAGTTTGTTCGTACGGATATTATTCGGTTATAGAAATCGAACCCACTACCACGGTTCGGCTGTCAATTCGCAACCGCTATGACCTATACAGTCAATTTTCCAAGGTTAACTTCAATTTCAATTAGCATCGCTCCCGCACATACGAGTACTCGTATGTTACCAAAGCTTTAAAACGCATTTGAAACTCTACAAAATAAAATATGCCTTAAGTTTGTTCAGAACAGAATATAACGAACAAACAAAGCTATTTTCAATAGAAATGTGCGGTTAGCTCTAACGAATTTGGAACAGTTTTATATTTTAACTAGTTTCGTGTGAAATCAGTGTGTCACAAAGTTTTTCCCGCGCAAATAACGACCTCATGGGGATTCGAGGATAAAAAGTAGCCTGTATATTGCTCCAGAACCTCCTGTTCAATATTTTTTCTTCTAATACCTCCAAGGATATGTGTACAAAGTTTCACGATGATCGGCTAAGTAGTTTTCGCGTGAAAGCGTAACAAACAAACTTACATTCACATTTATAATATTAAAGTAGGGATTACACTAACAAAAAAAGGAAATTAATAATTTCACTCACCCGCATGGTCCCTATCCAATTCCCGGGACGAGTTATCTGTAAGAGTTGGGTTGATTTTGAGAAGAGATAATGATTGCTTTGGGAAATTCTAGAGTATTTCTCATATCAATACAACATAGCAACCTGACGTATCGTTGTACCCCAACTCCCCCGTGCCGTCTTCCGAGTCCGGCTTGTCGTCGGCTGCAACAGACAATAGAGCATAGACAATATTACAACTATCATTGTACTATAATATAATAAGCTGAATGCAATTTCCTGCCAACTTTTATCAGCCCCGATAAATGCAATTTAAGATTATCCAAACACAACACCGCGCCACGTCCTAGACTGCACTTCGCGTGCCTTCCACGAGCTCGTAGACAAATGTGGTTTAAGAGTTTATTTCTCAAAATAATAAAAATATTCACAGATAGAGAAAAAGTCATTTTGTCGCCCTCACAAAAAGGGTACTTGTAAAATGTTGCATGGTTTGTTTTCAAATATCTTATAGCTTGTATAAAATATAAAAGACGTATAAATATAAAAATAAAAGAATTGCATAAATATAAAAAAAAACGTTACAATTTTCTAACCCTCAATATGGTTCTACCTGAAGAGGCATGCAACAATTGAAGTAAAATAATAATATTATTAAGCTATATTAAATTGATTATCCAAAGTTTTTTTACAATTATTAACTTAACAATAATCATTTAAAATGATCTGTTATAACCTTCCGTAGTTATACAACATACACGTGACAGTCAAAAATAATTAATGAACGTCAGCGTGCGTACCCGTGCCGTCGGCGTGGGGCGGGCGCGCGCGCGGCCCCGCCCAGCGCTCGGCCGCGTCGCGCAGCATGCGCTCGCCCGCCGTCAGCTTGTCGCCCGCCTCCCACAGCCGCCGCACCGCCGCTGCCGCACACACAGACACACACACTACTGCATCATCTCGTCGGGCGCACTGTACCTTACGCCACCGTTCTCGCTATGGCTACTTGTATACCTTGCCGCGACATATTATTAATATTAAAAGAACGGAGGTCAATATTCATACTGTATACAGTACAGCTATCCTTGAAGTATGTAATTGCTCCAGTACTTGTACTACTGCAATTGTTCGTACAGACAAGTGAACATGTATTACTTCATACATTTATTAATGTACGCCCTATGCAACGGGATATAAAAAATACGATTTTTTTTTTAATAACCAAATCCACCAAACCGCACATTTGTTACAAGGAAACAAAAAAAAGAGCATGAAAAAAAAAAAAAAAGAAAAAAAGAAAAAGACATGTGCCTATTTTCAAGACGAAGTTTTAAATTACAATAAAAAATAATTAAATATTCATTAGCTGTAAGAATAGGTAATAATCTTCATTTGTTTT
>DWUN01002895.1:0-12934 GCA_018249975.1 Passova gellias
ATACAAATCGTTCCTCTTTATAATATTAGTATAGATACTCGTATAGGCAAGGACAAGCAATGATAACCTGGTTGGAAACTACGCCTTCCACTTTGGAGGGTCTGGGTTCAACTGGCACGCAGCTCTAATTTGTTACATGCGTTTCATAACTCAAATTTAAATATCACTCGCTATAACGGCGAAGGAATACATCGCGAGGCAACCTGCACACCGCCGTGATGTTACAAAGCGTATAATATTTTCTCAGGTGTGTAAAGTCTAGCAATCCGCACTTGGCCCGCGTGGTTGACTACGGCCTAAAAACCCTCAATCTGGATTAATATAGCGATCGGTACAAAAAATAAGCAAGCAAACGGGTAGTTTTAATACCTAAATATACACATTTTAATTGAAAAAAAAATTCAATTTTAGATTGGAACCTACATAAGATTGAACCACCAACTTACCTGTTAACCAACGGCTCTATATTCAACTTCTCCACCACATCGATGTCGTCGAGGGCGCCGGACTTGTCCTGCTTGTTCGCTAACACCAGCACCGGTTTTCCTGTCGGATGTTCAGAACAGAAAATGCATGGAAACAATACAAATAAATCTCACACTCTTCAAGCTATTGGTGAACTGCCGTTTCTGCATGTCTGGTGCATCCTAAGATGCAACTGTGACAGGCCAAATACTACCCTATATTCGTGTATTATTAATTAAAACATTAAACAACGCACAGAAAATAATTACACATTTGCAATTTTGAATCTAATAAATGAATATTCAAGCCATAACATGTTCCAATCAGAGCATCCTGTAGATGGTTACACCCAGTCACAAACAGTAGCTACAGATTAAATTTTATGACAAAATAAATGTATTCAATATATATATCATACTTTTACCTGTATAAAATAGTCTGATAGATAGTAAATGTGAATCATAGTACAAGGAATTTGTGGGTAGTTAGCAGGGTGTTTTGGTGGGTAGGTTTGGAGTCAGGGTATATTAGACTTTATAGGTTTTTTCTGAGCACAGTTATCTGTGCTATCGTAGCTATTTATTAGGGTTGCGGGTTTGATTCCCACACAACATTTATCATTGTGATATATACCTAAGTAGATATGTATCAGATGAGATAGAGAGAGATGTAGATATCAATCATTTAAAGATTCAGTCTAATCTTACAATGTCATCTAAATGTTGGCTTAGGTTGACTGGTAGGTAATGATATTTAGCATTAGGCCTGCCTTTCGTGCCACAAATTATTTTTTTGATTCTATAAAAAATAAATAAATAAATGTACTTAATGTATTGTGCTGAATTAATATGTTTTTGACTCAAACTGACTACAAAAAGGCGACTTTTTTGTTAAATTTACAATCAGAGACAGACTTTAACATGTAAATATTCAGACTTGGTTGTAATTAAACCCACACCCCAGCCAGTCAATAAATTTTAATATCACAAGAGTACTTAATATAAAGTATAGACTACACTATAGACCATAAGTATAAATCTATACTACAACTATAGAGCGAATTAGAAATAATTACCTACACCTTAGATGTATAAAGTGGCAATTTTCATTAGACTATTTAAATTGCAACCAAGATAGCCTTTTGTTTTCTGCTTAACAGCGCTACTAACATTGATAACAGCTAAAAACCTCTTAAAAGAGCGCTATGGAAAACCAATTCATTAATTAAATTACCGCTTATCGGCACAATATTGAATTTGATACAAGCGCAGTTTTATAATAAGTTGAGGTGGTGGTCGCGCACTTGGGAACGGTTTGATTAATATTTTATGTACCTTCACGCTGATAAGCAGATCCATTCCGTCACAGTACACTTACCTGATATTTTGTCGTGCGATAAAACTTCCTCTAACACCGCCTTGCACTCCTCTAAACGGGAAAAATCACTGGAATCAATCACGAAGATTATCCCGTGCACCTCGCTGTAATATTGAGACCAGATAGCACGGAACTGCGGCCCGCCGCCCAAATCGTAAATAGTTACAGGTGTATCTTTATGTATCAGATTCACAGCCTTGAACCCAACGGTGGGCAAAACTTTGTCGTCCTTTTCGCCAGCTAGATTGTTCACAGTTTTCGTCTTCCCGGCGTTGTCTAAACCGATCATTATCAACACTATGTGCCTGCGGATGCGATTGCGCCGGAAAACCCAACAGTTACCCATCACTTCTCAACACTTATTCGACGGAATAAACTATAGAAAAGCAATATTACATCGCGCATTCCACGAACAACTTTGAATTTGTCGCCCACCGCCATTCGTAAACATTTTTTTTTTTTGTTGACACAACGGTTACCAATGGCGATCGAGATAAATATGGCCAGTGTTAGAGTTGAAAAAATAATATTTAATCACGTGCAACATTCCATAGAATTGACCTAGGTGACTTTTAAATATCAATTTTATTTCGATGGTATTGTAAATCAATAAATTTGCATTGTAACAATATATTTCCGTGTGCTAAAAACCAAGCTCCCTGCCTAATATTATTAATTTTGAAAACTTTGATATATGGAATATTTATATCAGATTGATCGAAATACTTGCGTAATTATTAACTTAACGAAGATTCGAGCCGAGGCTAGAAGGCTACAAGTGTTTAATAAAATAAATTAAATATGTATACGACATTAAACAAAGGTCACAGATGGCAGTATGAATGGAATAACGTTACGCTGTATTATAGACAATTCCTTACGAAATTATATTTAATTTTTTTTAAACTGTCATTTACTATTTCATTTCTTTACGTTTCAAAATTAGCTAAGCACTAAAATCTTTTTTAAAAATCACGGGACTAAATTCTGACACAATAATTTATCTGAGAATATTTAGTATCACTATATACAGCATCTGTCTAGTATTGTATGGTATTATGATTATGACAATGATAATACTTCGACCGTTTCGTTTCTGAACGTGCACAGATAACAAAAACAACAGAGTAAAAATACATACTGGACATTTATTTCTGAAAATAAAATCCGCAATAAATACAGGTACAATTCAATCGTGAATTATTTATTTACAAAGCTAGTTTGTTAAATTATAGGTACATAAAATATGTAAATTGAATAACACGCCAATTAATATAACGGCCATCTTTATAAGTGTCGCCATCTATACGTATTGAAATTGCACATTTATCTAAATCTCACAAGTATTGTGTCGCCATTTTTAATTGAGAAGTACGCGAGCTCTTTCATCGTGTTGTCCAGCTTTATTTCGGCCCCCTCCATTTGTTCGTCGAGTAAGTGGAGCGTCGGCGTGCCGGTGTTGCCAGATCTCGAGAACAGCCTTTGCGCGAGTGTTACCAGTTTCTGTACCGCCATCGTCGAGGGGAATTTCTTTTTGAGTACCTTCCCATTTTCGTCCCTTAATGTGACTTCTAACAGTTGAGATGTGAGCGTCATTATTTTCGGCTGCTTTACCAGCAAGCTGTCGTCGGGGATGCCGTATTCTGTGAAAGGTAATAAACGTTAAATGTGAATATGGATGTTATTATATATATGAACCTTCCTCTTGAATCACTCTATCTATTAAAACAAACCGCATCAAAATCCGCTGCGTAGTTTTAAAGATCTAAGCGTACATAGGGACAGACAGCGGAAAGCGACTATGTTTTATACCATGTAGTATAGTTGTTAAATTCATTATATTAGAAATAATGTATTCTCAAATTCTTACAGTTATTTACATAATTCCAAAAACGCAAACTTGTTAAAATTCACATCTGCCTTTCTGTTTGTCCGGGCTAATCTCGGGAACGGCTGAACCGCTTTCAATGCGACTTTCACTGGAAGATAAGGGGATCTAATATACAGGCGGACGTTGTTTCTCTCTGTCATTTTCATATTCAAAGACTACTATAGTACTACTAGCTGTGCCCGCGACATCGTATGCTTAGATTAGTGACTTTGAGCAGCATTTAAATTTTCTAGATTACCCTTATGACGGACCGCCGACAGTAGTTATTTAATATTTGACACTGCGATGGTAGAGCAGTCTGTCGGGTCCAATGTGAAGCGTTCCAATATCAACAACCACTTACAAATTAAAAATTAAACAACTTCCAGTGGACCAAATTGTGAATGTAAACCGAACACATTCTTTTTTATCAAAATCGATCCAGTCGTTTAGGAGGAGTCCAGTGACATACACAAGCAGAAAAGAAATATATATATATATATATAGAGAGAGAGAGAGAGAGAGAGAGAGAGAGAGAGAGAGAGATAAATAAAGCGCTCACTGTCAACGAGGTCCTGGAAGCGACAGTGTTCCCGGTCGAAGGCCGCTCTCCTCGTGGGCTCCTGCTGGGCCACCTTCCACTCGGCGCCGTAGCGCTTCATGTAGTCGTACTCGGCACCTCTACGCAGCTCGCGCGTTATGATCGAGCCGTTCAATTCCTGTTAAAACAACACTTGTTCTGTTTTGTTTATTTATTCTTTTATTCATTCTACAAATAACAATAACACCAAAAACATAACATCACGCCGGATCGCTCTCCCTGTCCGGTTGGGAATCAAACCCACTGTCTGTCCAGTTTTGCATTTGGGGTATCTAAAAACTAAAAAGCAGGTCGGATGTATAAGAGAGACCCGTGCCCAGGTGAGAATGGGAGAGCAGAATGAGAGTGGAGAATGAGAAGAGAGAGAGAGAGAGAGAGAGAGAGAGAAGTGAGAGCAAGAGAGAGAAGAGAGAAAGGGAGAGAGAGAAGAGAGAGAGTGATAGAGAAGAGAGAGAGAGAGCGATAGAGGAGAGAGAGAGAGAGAGAACAGAGAGAGAGAGAGAGAACAGAGAGAGAGAGAGAGAGAAGAGAATTGAAATATTGGTCTATCACCTGCAGGGTTCCAATTTTGGCGATGATGAGTTGTGATCCGGTGTCGTAGTCCTCGTTGGTCTGTATGGGGTTCTTCAGGAAGTATAGCTTCTTCAAACACTTCAGTTTGTCCAGCTCACTGACGGATCTCCACTGGAACAACATTGCAGTTCCCATTAAAGATGTCATTTAGTGGTGTTTTCCCGTGGAGATGATAAGAATAATGATAATAATAACTGGGGACAATTCCACTCGCAGCTATCAGATTCCAAATGAGGCTATTGAATGCCTGTATCATGGTAACCAAGCAGCTGATAAACATACCTATATAGATGCTACATAATACTTGTATAGATATTCTTTTTATTATGACCAGAGACAACAAACATATGTGCTACACAGACAAAATGTTTGCCCTGTGTGGGAATAAAACTCACAAGCTCTGATTTTGCAGTCACAGTCTCTAACAACTGGACCATGAGGTCAGACAATAATAAGTTGTAATATAGGGTGGTACCTCCATAATTTTGTGAAAGGTTTACAAAATGCGAATGGATTCAGAGTTAGCGACAACCCTGGTTACAATTGAAAAGTAAATTCAGGGTTGTCCCTCACACAATTGTATTGGAACCTTAAAGGCTGTCCACTCACATCGTTAATCCTATTCCTGTTCAAGAACAACACCTCCAGCTTTTCAAAGACATCCACTTTCGAGTTGCCGGGGTCCTCGTTGAATCTGATCTGTTCAATGCTGCAGTCGTTCAGACTGAGCACCCTCAGGCTCTTCAGCCTGCCGAGATTCATCACTTCGTACCAGGAACTGATAGGGTTGCCGTCCAGCCTCAGCGTGGTCAGCGCGCGCAGGGTTGTCTCGGGGTGTGTTATTTTCTTTATTCGGTTGTATGCGGCTACGAGTTCGTTCACGTTGGGCCAGAGGTGGGACAGCGCGACCAGGTCCTGCCATTCGTAGTCGCACACGGATATGTTGAGCTTCTCAAGGCTGGCGAAGTTTATGGACAGCTGGGCCAGGATCTCCTCTGGCATGTCGATCGCCATTCGGTTCTTGCTGCAAAGAACAAACATAATTACCCTACAAATGATCACTTATCATATCGGGCCAGATATCGATACAGTAAAGCATTGTGGGGTGTATTACACTCCTCTGCCTAGCCCTTCGGGGATTACAGGCGTGATTTTACGTAAAGCATTGTACAGTCCACCGCATTACTTCAATGTTCTTTCTGTTGAGCCTCATGGGTATATCGAGAAAAACAAGCAAAATTGTTATTCATATAATTATGTTTGTAAATGGCTACTGGTTGCAGCACGCCCCAAAGCCCCACCGCTGGGCGAGGCGGAGCTTCTGAAATTTCAACAGACCTAGAGCTTACCACGCTCCAGTGCGGATTTTTTTTTTTTTTGGTGGAGAGAGCTGTTTCTAAGCTCTATGCAAATAATTTTGTACAACTACAAATAATTCCCCACTGAAACATGGCTGCCACTCACTTATCCACTGCTTCTTTTTGGTCTCACCGGCTTCTTTTGCGAGCCAATGTATCACTAGTGGAAGTCCATATATTGGTATATATTATGGAACACAATATAACATATAATATGCGAAGTGCCTTTGCTAAAGGGGGGGACATTTGAAAGTAACTACGTTGCTTTGCGAGAGACAGCGGATTATGTGGGCTATGACGATCCGGGGGGTCACCGACCTGACGTCGAGCTCGGTCAGGTCGGGCAGCTGCGCGGACAGCTGGATCACTTCGCGCCAGTTGGCGAACAGGTTGCGCGACACGTCGAGGCTGCGCACGCGCGGGCACAGCGCCGCCACGTCGCCCGCCTTGCACACGTTCTGGTCGTGCACGCATACCTCGAGTAGACGGTCGAATTTCCTGGAAAACGGCGTGTACACGTGACTTACCATGTGGTCTTTAGGTGACAGATCTTAGTGCAAAATTTCGGTTGTTCATTTGATTTCCACCAGGATAAAATATATGTGTAACGAACAATTTGTTTGTTCTCTGTCTGGCCATAATAAAAATATCTACTCAAGCATTATACTGTATGTGTATATGTATGTTTATCAGCTGTCCAGTTACCCTAGTCCAGGCATTTCACAGGTAACATCACGGGGCACAGCTCGTGCCTTATTCTTGTAGTATCGGTAGCTCTATGCACTCACTGTTTTTGGTGTATCTTCTCGAAGCCAACCATCTCGATGAACGGTGCTCCCATCTCCCTCTTCCACTCGTTGATCACTGTCCTGCGATGAGCTGCAACAGTCTCATCCTGGGGACGCATATGATATACTCTATTAATCGACATATTAATACCAATGTGAAGATATTGACAAGTCGACTTAACATTTTTTCTGTTTAAATATACGTTAACTTTAATGTAATAATTTAATAAAAATAAAAAATTATTATAATTTTAATTGCATTTCTTAATTTTTTATAAATGGCAAAATATGTATTGAACTAATAATTGTGTAAAATCTTTAAATGTACCCATATTTGTGCAAATAAATGTCTTTATCATTATCTTGGTATTTCTGAAGTCTGTTAAATGTTTTTTTTTAATATCCTTCAAAATTGAAGATAATATGTATGAATCAACAACATAAAATTGCCAACTAGACTTGTAGTAGAATACATTACCACAAATGACATTCATAAACATTGCAAAACGATTCAATTCAATGCAAAACCGTTCGAGTTTAAGAATAAACTTTATTGCTACACCACAGCTAAAGGTGAAGGTAAGTGTATGTTATGTTGTTATGTTATCTGAAATAGTGGGTGTATGACTCACATCGGACTATTTATAATGTCTCGTAATGTTATGTTTACTATAAATCAATGTTCTTGATATGGCTGCTAATAAACAAAAGATTACATTATCTGTTAGCGGTTTATTTATATACGTCCAGTTTTAAAAGACTGATTTTATAGCCTTTGATCTTTACATGGTATAAAACAGTCGCTTTCCGCTGTACATCCCTATATATGCTTAGATCTTTAAAACTATGCAACCGATATTGATGTGGTTTGTTTTAATAAATAGTGATTCAAGAAGAAGGTATATATGTATAATAACATCCGTTATACAGTAGAGAAATACTGTTATAATTTATATGGCAGACCAACGTTTGTCGGGTCAACTAGTGCAATATAAAACTTGTACATTGTACATGTTTCAAAAATGTCTACCGTATCCCTGGAGACCTGGATACAGTACTATGCCGGCTATGGTTATGGAGATACAGATTGGAGGCTGACTGAAAAGAGTAGCAAATGAGTAAACAAATCTGTAAACAAGCCCTAATAGGACTGGCGGAATGAAAATGTTATTGTCAATTCAGGACTGTTAGTAAGTTCTGTAGAATACTTTCAGCAGAGTATTTCTCATACACCGGATCCGCCAATACAAAATCAAAAGTAAGTAGAATAGTTGCTAGTTAAGTTACATACATACATTCACACCTATATCATATAGAGGTAAGCAGAGACTTGATCTCTTCTACTTTAATCAACAATCATACATGTCTATTGAAGGTACTTAAGGGTAACCTACCCAACTCTACTTTCCACTCGCTTTATAAAACCCTTTCGTTAAATATTCAACAGCAGAACAACAACTTGTTAAGCGATTCTTAAAGCAAACAATGAGAATGAGGTCAACAGTTTTGATGGTATGGCATTACGACACCGTTTTGTTGACATTTGCATTGAAAATAACATGCGCGTAGTATTGTCGTGGACTAATTTACCTCTCTATCGCCGTAGTACTTCTGGATCGCATCAGCGCAAGTCCGCAATGGTGATATTTTGTTTGGCCGTATGAAAGAGCCAGCCGAGGGTTTTGTCGTTTTAAAATATTGCACATCGTCCACGCTGCCGTCGTGTTTCCCTCGATCCGCGTTATCCCATTCCACTCCGTACCAAACACCTTTGTATCCCTGAACTTCTCCTATGTACTTCACTGTGCCGATATCGTCATTGCATTTTATCCTGCTACCAATAAACACCTGAATCTCCCCGTCCTCGACACCGTTGTGGCTGTCCATGGCACCGTTACAAAATTTCGGTATCAAATTAACAGGCATTGCGCCCACCATTATTTTTGTATTTCGAAAAAGGAACTGTTTATCAAAAAGAAAAACAGACTTGATTTCTTTTACGGAATGCCCACGACTGTCAAACTGACTGCTACCGAAAGTGACAATTATGAGTCAATTAAATATCGCCTCGTATTGTTGCCACAGCGAACATTCGCGACAGTAGATTAAGTTTATGCAACGATGTTTTACATTAAAAACATTAATTTATACATTCTCATTTATTACTGTGATTCATGTAGCACTATTAAGATATATAAGGAATTACACATGATATTATAATTGTTGATGTTGTCACAATTAAAAATATGCTTTTAGAATAATGAAACGTTGTTTTAGTACAAAAGGAACATAGTAGATGGCGCTAGAACTACGAATTTAGGAGAAAAACAATGACGTTCCGATCCGCATTGGTCGTTGATGGGCACAGTATTATACGGCCAAGTATGGTGGCCAGTACTAAATAAGGACGAAAATGTTAATTTATATTTCCGGACATAATCCGAATAGCACACGACTGAACAGTGTGATGTGATAAAATTGCGGCTTTAGATCGCCTTTTATCCTAATAGCTTATACACTTCGGCTGAACTAAAGTCGTGTTCATAGATAATTCTCGTATAAACTTCTAGGTATACGAGGACAGTGACTGCCGGTTCGGTGATATTTTTTTTAATTCACTCGTCGTCTCGTCGCGGTGCTAGCGTCCTCTCGCTCTGTACTTTCCGAAATAGGGGAGAGAATCGGAACGAAAAACCAAAAGTGATTTTTGACAAAAATGGCTACCCCAAATGTTCCAGACGTGTACGCTAGTCGATAAAAAAAAAATGTTCAAATGTGTCCGTGGAAATATGCAATTTATAAGTGAACAATTGTTGCGTGGTGTGCAATAGTGCATAAGGATTGATCACGACAAAGGATACGATCATCAAAATGAGGTACGTATCTTGGGTTCATCAAACTGGCCGAGCTTTCGTAAGCAAAACAAATAAATAACGTTCTATCGTTTGCACGCGTAGTTCTATATTTAAACTGGGAATATTTACAGTATTCCGAGGCTGTGTTTTGTTATCCAGCGCGGGTTTTTGACCGACTTCCAAACGTAAACAGCATGGAACGACGTCGTTACAGCCGATCGATTTGTTGATTACGAACGTAATTACGATGTTTTATGAATGACATTGTATAAAAAGTCGCCGTAAACACACGTGATAGAGCTTCGTCTACCGAAGACAGCGTAGCGAAGTTCTGTTTGCGTATGTTATTGATTTTCTTCACGCATTATTATGGTGACCCCACACGTTGCTTTCGTTGTGTATTTTAGTCTTGCCCTATTGTAAGCTGTCGTATAAGCTGTTTGCGACCGACCTTCGGTTCAAATTGGCTCCAAATCCTTGTTTATCGGTGCGCATTTAGTTTAATGCGGGGAAACGTAATTCTTCTACAAATTGGGGTGACGGCAGACCCCTACAAGGGTTACTCAATAAAATTGCTGCATGTGACTAACACCGCGCCCTTACTAATTCAAATAAGGAAAATTTCTTTTTTTTAAATCTGCTATCTTCGTAATTTTATATGTGGCCAGTAACTCACTTTTATCATGAATCATTACAGATGAGTTATCTATTCTGCGATTAAATTCTTGATAAATATAAGTATCTGTAGATTAATTTGCAAGTACTTTGAACTAATTATGTTCTTATCCACAACATTAACTTTAGTGATACATGTCTAAATTTACATAACTCTTTTCTTGATAAATATTTATAAGCAACTTGCACTATGAACTTGCATTTATATACAGAGAATGATAAGGATTCCTATTTACCATAGACAAACTTGTAGATTTTATAGTTATGTTTTTGAAATGCATATTGTTAGATGTAGACCATACTCATGTTCTTACTATAGTTGGTACTTCCTGTGTATTCAGTCTATAAAATATTTAGTTACACAGTTTTAATAATATGTATAATTTTTGCACAGATATTACACAGTTATATTGAAAAACTTTCTTTTTTTTAATCCCATCACATCATATCCGTAAGCAAAAAGTAATTAACAATAAAGCAAATTCAGGAAAATGTAATTAGTGTAAAGTAATATTTAAAGTGCTTCTTAGTATGTTTATCAATTGAATGGTTCTTGGAAAGACCTGGCAATTAACATTGTTGGTTCCCGTTAATTATAATTAATGGGAGGGTTGCCTGCAAATGTGATTAAGCTATATTGAGTTGTATCATTCGAGTCATATGAATGTGTTTCTGATAGACTTGATGTACTTTTTACGTTTTTTCTGACCATTGCATTAGTCCACTGCTGGACCAGGTCTTCTCATAGTGAGGTGGATTTAGGGCCATAGTCTTCCAAGGGTCAAGTGCGAATTGGTAGATTTCACACACCTAAAAAAATATTGTATACTTTATAACATCTCTAAAGTGTGCAGGTTTCCTCACGATGTTTTCCTTTAGCGTTATAGTGAGTGATCTTTACATTTTAGTTCTAATATGCACAGTACGAGTCACAGGTGCATGCCAGGATTGAACCCAGGCCGGAGTTAGTTATAAATTAGAAAATGGTGTTATAAATAATAGTACATTCTTTTTTTAATTGTCTATCAAAAACAAAATTTGTTATTCTCTGTACTACTACTATTTACTCTACCAGATCATCGAACCACAACCCTCGGCTCAACAGCCAGATGACTCATTACTCCACTGGACGACGGAAAATTTCGGAACTATATACATGATTTTATAAGTTATCCGCCATGTTATAGCTGTCCTATTACCGTAACACAGGCATTCAATTGCCCAATTTGGAATCGGATAGCCGCGTGTGGTGTTGTTCCCCAGTTATTATTATTACCGAGTGGTTAGGTAACTATTAGTTTAGTTTGTACTTACTTTTTATAGGAATACTATAGTTAATCACCACTCTTGTCTCCCCTGTACAGATTCTGTCTAGTATTTGATCAGCTGTGTGTGAGGTCTCCTCCGTGTTTATATTTACTTATATTATTAACACAACTGCATGTAATATGCTTATATGGTAGTATGTTCCACGTCTGGCACGAGGACATGCAACAATAGTGATGCTAAAAGACATGCAAGTACATGGTGGTCGAGGATTATAGATGTAAGAGTAATAGTTTTGGTGTATATTTAGATGTCTTTATCTCAGTCCTCAGGGGTAATGAATCTTGGACCAATAGCCCGAATTACTAAATAATACTAACTGCACTCGTGCGAACATAAAAATAATAACTGTGGTAATTGTCTTCATAGTGATTTTCTGCTGTCTGACAGCTGTGACCACTAAAGATCAAACTCCACATTTCTCCAGACTATCCTATTCGACTGCTAACTTAACCAATATATTTTTAGTATACCGTGAAATTAATTTAATTTAAATATGCTCAGTATGTCTGAAAGACATTCCAAAACCCCCCTCCCTCCTATGTCTAATTATATTTTTTCTTATTAGGCAAGGTTATATTATATTACACACATTTTATTCAGCCACAGTTATACCTGTCTATATTTGGATGGATTTGAATCCAGACCCCCAGAGTGCACTTTGATATCCAAATTAGGGTATTCACTCACTCAACTATAGCTGCTCAAACTGAACGTCATCTATCAAAGGCAAGTAACCTTCATAATACCGGTACACCTTTTAAAAATCCATATCCATGTCGCAAAATGCGTATGACATTTAAAATTATAGATAGCAATTGGCGGCCAAAAATAAATTCTTGCCTAACACCGACAAAATTAATTTATGCATGGACGGACAAACTCACAATTGGCAACTATTAGCCGGTACGGGGCGATGTCCCGTACTTGCATTAATATATTCGTGACAGCATACTATCACTGCGTAGGATAAAACAAAGTCGCTTTCCGCTGTCTGTCCCTGTGTATGCTTAGATCTTTAAAACTACGCAACGGATTTTGATGCG
>DWUN01002896.1:0-12933 GCA_018249975.1 Passova gellias
GCACCGAGTTCCAAATATCTCTGTCCTTGCAAACCTGACGCGCTTCGTCTACATTCATAACTCTTTTCATGCATACACGGCGGTTTCGGAGACTCTTGACTCCTCCGTCAACCAGTATCCGACCTATTCGGTCGAAATATGAAAGTCTAGGTCTCCCTCGGCGCCTACATCCATCAACACCCGCATTGTACGAGTATATCTGTTTTGACATTTTTTCAACATCCATTATTACTACATGTCTGAACCAGCGGAGCATTCCCTTACATTATATAACATGATATACATTACTGGATAATAATAATAATAATAATAATAATATCATTTTGTAGTTGCTTTTAGATATGAAGCTATGCGTGGACATTGATAGACCTTAGGACAAGATAGGTGCAGTGTACGTCCCAGTCGGTACTCGCATTACTCACTAGTGAATACTGCTTCTTCCTTTTATGATCCGAAATGCATGCTTTTATTTTTCGCGCGGATGACACGTGCTACGTGGAACATCTTTTCCTAGCTCTACGGAGCGCTATCCCATGGGAATTTAAAAACGTCTCAAAACACCCTCGTTTTCAAAGTGTATTTGTGACTTGTCTCGTGTTCCAAAAGCGCATAAGCGACGACGACAATTTACAATCATTTGGTCTGTCTGTCACTGTGAAAGCATTGTGAAATGGTGGTAAAAATTGCGGAAAAAAATGTAGTGAAAGTTACGAAAATAAACTTTTTTTTTGGTTGAAGTTAAGTCCTTATTTACACTTATTTCGACTCTTGAATAACTGTGTAAGAATTTTTACGCAGGACATAAACACTTTTGTTCATAACAATACTCTTAATTACAGATGAACACAGATTATAATTTTTTTTTTTATTTTCACGTAGTGGAAGAACTAATAAGTTAATAAGTTTGTATGACCGAGCAGTTTAAGTTAAATTTGTAAAATTATTTAACTCGCACGAACTCGTATAATATTGCGTTATAAAAATGGCTAAATCAAAATTGTTATATAACGCATCTACCGGCGTTTAGTTAGTTGCAATAAGGTTGGGGCGCGCGGGCGTTGGTAAAAAAATTAATAAGTTGGCATTTCAAATTAAAACGCAACCAAATTTTGTGAACTGCAAACTTCCGGTAACAAGCTTTTGCGTTTTGAAATAATAACATTCATTGAAATAATGTTAATGCATTCGTTATTCATATACTTTTCTTTTTATTATTTTACACCGGCAAGTTAGTTTAACGTATCTAGTGTTCAATTGAGTGGGTGATGAAGGGGTACTGTCAAAAAACTGTTAGAAACTTTTTCATTATCAAAACTCGTAAGACAGCGCTTACAATTTTTATCTCTGCCGATGAAAAAAGTAGTTTACAAACTACATCTAGAATACTCCCAACTCTAAATTCACGTATAATTGTCCTTCGGTTGTTTCATTTGTTATAACTACAGTGGCTTTTGTATTTCTCACGAGCAGACAATACGCCATCTGCCACAAGAGCGTCCGAATATGTGAAAGAAATTGATAGAGTATTTAAGAAATTCTCTCAACATCATCTTTCACCAAACATTAAAAAAATCACTGAGAATCTTTATCTATCTTATCCTTATTATCTTCTGAGATAACTGTTAACCCAAACCGTATAGGATCGCATGAAAATATTTTAAGTTAAAGCATGTAAGCCTATTTAAACATTAATTAATTCGAACCACAGATTCGTAAGTTTAAACATTTTCTAAGTACAGCTCGGCGCCGCGGGGGTGGGCTGCGAGAGAATTGTTTACGTCGTGTTGATTTCCGTGAAGAGAACTCGCGGAACGTTTAACTATTGTTATCAGCGAAGGATAATAAAAGTTGTTTGTCGTTACTTTGCAATGCAGTTGTTTGTGATGAGAATAAATAATTTCCATAAATAAAACGCTCAAACAAAGCTGGTGTCCTCGCTTCATTACAAATATACAATATGTATGATAATTTGAATTGTGTGCATTTTGTTCTTTGTACTTTTCAATTGAACAATAATATACTACGCCCTAGGCCACATTGTCGCTTACCGTCAGACGAGATCGTGGCCAAAACATAGCTTATTTCAAACATAAAAGATTATAATACTTAACTTGAAGTGGAGAAAACGGTATTCGTTCGTTTTAAATTGATTTTGCACTTAAAGTGCAATTGACATTTATAAAAGTTGTAGTTGGTTTTTTGTTGGATGTTTTTTCAAGGTACACAGCTAATTACACGAATATAATCAGTTGATAACATTACGTAGAAGAAGATATGACGTATTTGTACCGCATCATTCATTTTATGGGTACAAACGGACAAACTAGTTAATAGTCAAGAGAAATGTTGCCAATTACACACTCATTATAGATATCGAAATGTTATTAAAAGAACGAAATGTATTTTTCCAATGCGCGCTTGTTTCAGTTGATTGTATAGTATCAGCATTCATTTCATTGTCAGTTGTCACCTGAACGTCAAGATTGCATAAGCTGTAAGACAGCATTCTAGAAGCTGGTTAGCGGTACTGATAAACCTTGTAGTGCAAGAGAATGTTGTTTCATCAAATATATTGTCGAACTGCTTTATGCGGGTAGTCCTTTGTGCATATATGTAAGTTTAACCGCCACCCGAGTCGCCTACGCCGTAGGTGTAACTAACCTGCATAGTTGGACTGCGTAGAACGTAGTCGGGGTAGTTGGAGTTCCGGTTATGATAACAATGCTGTCGGTGGATATTAACATAACTTCGGCTCACGTTCAAATAGATATGTTGAATTTAGCGGATTTACCGCCCCAACTTTCCTAGTTGTTAATAGAGTTCTAGCGTCGATAGCAATCGCAGTGTTCACATGGCGTCCATTTAATACTTCGGGCTTAATAAAAATATCGCATCAGTAGAGTTGGTTACCTGTTCGTTTTACTAATAAGAAAGGTATTAATTCTAAAAAAAGGCGCCACTGTCTGTGCGAAGTTTTATATGTTAACATTAGAGCTATAATAACTATCGAATGCTTTCATCTGAAACGTAACAGAGACAACAATTAAATATCACTCGAAAAAACTGTGCAGGGAAACTGGCACACCTTACAGTTCTCCAAATTGTTCTCTGAATGCATGTGTCTGAAAGATGGATGTAAAGTGGCAGCGTCAGACCATTCTCACCGCTCCAAGTTTTCTTTTTGGAGACTTAAAATACTATAACAGTTTTCTCTTTGCGCCTAAACATTTTTGTGTCTTGTAAATAATGTATTTATTTTATTGCGTACTAAGCTCTTGTACACGTAATCTGGCTTTAAAACCTTTTTCCAATTAAATAAATACAGGGATTTAAATTTAGCGCTCGCGATGAGAGAACTCATTTATCTTTGATAGGCTTTGATGCCTTTTCAGAAGTCTAGCGTTCGCCTAGCTTTTGGTTCTTAGATAGTGCCAGTAAATCCAGGCTACATTACCAGTAACGAGTTTCTAAGCCCGCTGAGACGAGTCGTTTTAAATAGCGCTGTCACGTTGCGACTTCTACGTGAAGCTGATGCCAGAAGGTGGTACGGCGACCGGCTCCCACATTATTGTTGTAGCAAGGAACCTCAGATATATGGTCTTATATTATCACTATACTCGTATAAACAGATAAAGAGAACAGTTCGGCACTTGTGATTAGGTGACAACTGATCAATCCAACGACAAAATATAAATACATACTCTAATGTCAAAAATTATACAAACACGATTTGCACGTGGATCGTGGACCTATCACTGTGCGTCGTCCATGAGGTCAACGGACGAACATACCTAAACGACAGAAAAAACTTTTTGTCTTCACTCTTGCAAATTTTAAATTATATCTTCTTCAGGATGTTTAACTCCTCAATAATTCCGGGTTGATTTAAAAAAAGTGTTGGATCACCGGCGAGTCGCTTTTGAAGCATGCATTGTTATTCCCAATTTACAAAGTTACATGACACTCTTAAATTAGTCATTAAAAAGTTACAATGTATTCCGTTACTAGACTCTCATTTGTCATTATAGATTTATGACACCGTTCCAAGCTCTGGCGAAAGCGTCCTAACAATTGCCAACCTTATCGCTCTAGTGTTAGAGATTACGTCTTGTCGAATCCATTTATATGTATTGGAGATATATCTCGCTCGTAAAGCAGGGATGAGATAATGTGAGCCGTTTTATTCAAGACTACAATTGTAAGCGTAAAGTAGATAAGTTTAAATGTCGGGAGAGTTCCTAAGGGCTTTTAGCTGCACTATATCATTTAAACGTTATACGAGTATATGTATGTGCTTAATTTTATACACGCCAAGTAACTCTCATTGATTTTTACGCCATGGAAGTGAGGAATAGGTTTGTGTCATGAAAGTTGAAGTACGGGTTGTTAGCCCGATTCTATAACTATTATACATATTTTATAACATATTTATATCCAATATACTTCGTTACAAGATGTATTGAACTATGTAGTGCACAGGAGAACGATTGGGGACTCCCGTGCGATCGAACAGACGAATCCGATCGTTCCATTCCGGTTATTAGCTTGAAATTGATTCTGGGATATCAAATGAAATTCCTTGTGATTATCTTCGAGTGGAACAATTAGCGCGCAGATCTTCGCTTCACACTCCAACGGCCCGATGATATTTGAAGTACTCGAACGAGTCGAAATCAAATCGCGGAGAAATTAATCTCCGAATCCCAAATCTCATTAACTCACTGTTCGCTCAAGGCGCTGAGTTCGGGATGCGAGTATGCTAAATCATCTCGGTACGGGCGAACATATAATTGTTTGCTTGACGTATTTCACTTCCACATAAGCTAGCATACAGTCAGGTTGTTTGGTAGAGATCGATCCTTTAGCGATAAGATCGTCCATTGTTCATGCCTTGTATAAATGGAAATACATAGAGTAAGGAATAATACGAATAGTCTAAGCAATTTCAGTTTTGTAATTGTATATATCATATACCGGGTGCTAATTGTGTCTTTAAGTACTTTTTGATGATGGTCCTCGACATAATTGAACATGAAAACTAATATTCATTATGACTACATCTGCCACGTTCGTCGGTTGGCGGTCCTTAATTTTTTTCAGATCGTTTTAAATTTTTTTCCGCACCATTCGCCGCGACTCCGCGAGTCCTAATTGAGAAAGTTTACCGAAAGAATTTCTTTAAAGCCGACCGAAGCCCGCCCGCCCGCCCTCCGTTCAGTTTTACGTCTCTCCATCATTACGCATTTACGCGGGTTTGAGTCGATGCTGATTTGAATTCAGAACTAAATAAATATTAGAGAAAACTTAATACGCAGCTACCAATTTAAAACTAACATTTAATAATGATACGTGTAAAACCGTATAGGTATATATAACTTGCGACATATGCATTCTTGGTATATATTCCAAACTAATCTATCACCAATTCTGCCGTCAGTGTCGGAGTCCTTACGACAGTCGAACTGATATTTTTTTATAGTTTTATAGTTTAACGAAAACGAACCCATATTTCTTTTGTACATTAGGTTGCAGGAAGTCTAATAGTAACGAATCACGTGGAAGGAATGGTTTTGTGACCGGAAGTACACGTAACTGTTCCAAGTTGCATCCGTTATCGAGGTAACATATCATCTGTGCCCGAATAAGCATGTTTTATTTGCTTCTGCGAAAAAGTTGCACAGCTTTGTGTGTATTTCACTTTAGCCTTAGGATTACCTTGACACGGTGCTCCAATAAGGATCGATAGTGTTTAATGGCTAACCCGTTGCTGGACGATATAAACGGCCCGAACAGTTTATAGATTGGTTGTTATAAATACAATTCGGATCTGACCGGTTAACGCGCTCTTCAAAGTACTTAGTATACTATACTATACTATTAGAGTAACTGGCCTGATATTGTTAACAGCCTCCTTCCTGTTGTCCTCTTATACTAATGATTACTCAAAACGTAATTCTTATGAACACCTGTTGCTAACTTTGTATTAACAGTCCCGTTCCTATAGCCCTATTAGAGACATGTTAATTTTGCGAAACCCTTTAATATTTTGTGAATACTTTTCTAACAATAATTAATCTAATAATAATTAAATGAAATATAATACTAAATGTTAGCTGAATATCATTAGCAAATTAGGTTATTCAACTTTTAAAGTACCTCCTAACAGCAAAAGTTTGATAATATTATTCTGAACATTAAATCGGGTTCCGTGTCAAAGTCTACATACAAGGGAGACCATACACTTAAGACGTGGGACAATCGGTGACCTGGCATCGCACAAACCTACAATAATAGACCTTACTACGTTCCTGGAGAGCTGCATTTTGCTTACTGTGTATTATTAAATGTTTCCTCCACTAGGTCGCACATTTGTATGCTTCATTTCGTAGCCGTAAGATCTATTATTGCTCGCCGGTTACAGCTTCAGTATATAGCTGGTTCACGTATTAGAACCGGGAATGTAACAATTAAATCCGAGGGTCGTTACGGAGAAAGGATAATGGATTGACCAGTCGATGACCTTTCCTTAGTCGGCTAAGCTTTAGTACATGACCGTTCATGATTATCTAACGTTGTTCGTTATTTATTTATCAACATCCGTTTGTTCTTTCACTGATGTCTGGGAATGCGAAGAACATGTTAGTAAAAGTGAGTAAGTAAGCGGCAAGTCGCATCATGATAGTTTATTATATACATATACTATTGGCATCTGGTAAAAAGTGCTGTTGTATTAAAATCTTGATATTTAGCAGAAAATCGAATCAGATATGTTTACTTGATGTACGTAGTTTATAAAATGTAACAATGGTGCCCATAAAAGAGATGAATGCTGCCTACGCACAAACAAAGCACAGAAACAAAAGGTTCTGTCGAAGCATATTTTCTTTTGAATTTTGCCTGTGTTTAATGTAACATTTGTGCAAATATCGTTGAACGCACAAAGCGATGTTCGCACAGAACGTGGTACAATACGTGGCACCTGGTCGTATCGCCAGATATCATGTTTCGAGAGATGAAAATGGACATCTTGATAAATATTTAAAATTTCACACTAGCAGTCCCATTCCTACAGCCCTATTAGAGATCGGTTTCAGATATCCACGGGCGGGAGCGGCCACTCGTGATTGCCGCCTGCTCGTTCGCTACCCTCTTAACATAAAAAAAATTGACAATACATGTGTAAGATGACGTAGAACGTATATATACAACTCTCAGCTATTAGTTTCCAACGCAAACTCAAAATGCTTCGATGCTTAGAATTCGGTGCTTAGAATTGTTCTAAGAAATACTGTACTATACGAGTACATACATATATTGGCTGACTGGCGCAGTCTATAATACCTGTATGCTACTTTAGAAAGTCACAATATTGCAAGCAATATTATTTTAGCCGTATACAAACTTGCAAAACATAATTGATTTTGTTGTTGTTTAGCAATGTCATTAAGAAATATTCCTAATAACTAAACTAGTCGGCCATTGTAATTAATTTGATAATTTGTATCTTATTCTTTTTAACCGGCAAACCTAAAAATTGTAATAAATCCACATCGGTAGCCAGTCGTTGGCAATCGACGAGATGTTTATGATCAGTATGCAGGAAAATATGCTCACTCTAGAGCTCCTTTAAAGGTTCCCTTTGTAGTCGTTCTCGTACGCCGTAAATACTTCCCTATTGGCCGTGTGAAAGTAGAACGTTAAAAATTCACTTTGTTTTTCGTGATTTTGTCATTTCTTTCTGTGCTCGTTTGTTTCTCCGTCAGAAGTTGCGATGTTCTTGATCACCGTTATCTGACAAGCGTCGAACCTTGTAGAGAGAGCTGGATATGACACCGAGTACATACTCGTTCGTAAATTTGAATAAAATCGATGTTTCTTTGATCACATCTTGGACGTAAACAGTGTAAAGAAAGCTGTGACAGGTTTATATCTATCTCATACATAAGAAGGCAGTAATAATGATAATATGGGCCATTACAGGGTGAAGGGCCCGGCGTGAAGTGACGAGGTCAGCGGGTGACATCAACGTTCGTTATACTTGTCACAAGTTTTTCGTTGAGCTCGGATAATTTACATTGATTCTTCCAATAATTTGTCAATGAAGATTCAAATATCCTTTTATCGCTCAACCATTTTTCGCTTTTGAATAGAATAACAGTATTAAAAGTGATGTTTTTACAGCTAACTATAATATAATTATAATGATATTTGCAAACGATTCATGCCGATGCAAATTAATAAATGCAAAAGCATGATTACATTATATACAGCCTATATATTACCTAGATATTATTATGATACCCGGACACACCAAAGAAATGTGCTCACCATATAAATGCTTGCCCTGGGCGAAAATCGAACCTACGATCATCACGCCGGCATAGCAGTAGAGGTCTTATCCAGTAGAGCCAGGAGATCGGTCAGTCGGTAGTTTAGTTGTATGTGTGGTCGGGAAGATTGGGATTCGTGGTTTTCTTACCTTCTCGCAACCCACTCTATGGCGACACTGACCGAATTGCAGTAGAAAATATTCGATATTAATAAATTATTAAGCTTCTTAGCTTTATGTAGATCGAACTTCATTAGGATTAGCAAATAGCGTCGCTCAAAACGAATGTTTCGATTTATCATTGAAAGTCGTCTCGTCGCAATCTACAAAATGACACAACACCGAAAGCTCCACTGTAAATAACGCAAGCAGATTCCAAACAAAAATGAAAACCGGCCACGTGCGACCGACTCGCGCACCGAGGGTTCCCTACAAACGTGTAGGTATGTATTTGTCGACATAGAAGTATGATTTCGTTAGAGCTTAAAGGTATTATAGACCTGCGTATTTGATATAAATTGCAACTTAATACTTCCACGCGTTCCTGAGAAATAGGATCTCAACAGACGGACGGAGGGATAACAGAGTGATCCTATAAGGGTTCCGTTGTTTCCTTTCGACGTACGGAACCCTAAAAAACGAATAGATAAGAGTTGCGTAAAGATAATAAAACAACAATTTCTTCTCCATCCACTTGAGATGTTCCGAGTTAGAATTAACGACAGTTCGAGCGGCTTATCCGCACGTAGGATCGTTTTATAACGGTAAGGCGTCGTTGCGCTATCGCGCGGCGGCGTCACGCGGGACGAGATGGCCTGCGTAGACAGAGATAAGCACTCTTGGGATTCGTTTTAATTTTGCTACATTTCCAGTTTTCAACGCGGACATTTCTTATTATTACCATTATTATACCGTCACGCCAGGTCTCTAACCCGGTAGGCAGGAAGTAAAGATTTCCACTGACTACCGTCCTAATAAACTTCTATCGACTTTATACAGGCTTGTATATTAGAGGTACTCTGGACCTGGTCTTCCTTACATTCCTCATAGCGAAGTTGCTCTCCGCAGTCCACGTCTTGCGCTCACGGTATTTTTATTTGCACGAGTTTAATGAGTTTTATCACATCTCTGCTCTATACTTTGATGCTATTTGGTATCCATCAATATTCTACCAATTGGCTTTTACAAAGCCATCCTGATTACAAAGGCATTCACCGCAGAGCAGCGTGCAGTGCTTTGCCGGGGATTTACCTCGCAACTCAAATTGCGACCGCAACAGGCCGGTAAGCGAGACTCGGATAACGATTCTGTCACAGATAATATTATTAGCATACTCAATCTGAAATGCTAGAATACCAGAATTACGCATTTGAATCTGTGACTGATTCCACTTATTTTCAATCACATAATGTAACGTAGTTATAACGAGATAATTTATATATTAATCCTAAAGGCTATTAGTAAATTGGATTGATATTGCGTGGATGTTAATTCCGTTGATCGCGTCGCCGTCCCGTGTCCGCTCCGTGTACGATAATCCTGTGATCGAGTGTTACGGAGCTTTTTTCATATTCTAGATAACAATTTTCTGTTTGGGATAAACACATTTGCGTGAACCGTTTGAAAGCTCAAACGAACGCCGTTGGGAAACGTCTACAAATATATTATGTAATAAAATAAGCATACTCGTACGTGCAGTATACACACTCGTATATAATAGTTACACAAGATAAGTCAAATTTGTTTTTCATTTGGTTTATGTATAAATATATAATAAGTTTATGATAAAATATATTTTCAATGTACATTCTGTTAAAGAACATTAAAACTTTGCAACAGATAATGAAATGTGATTTGTGCATACATTTACCAGGCTTTACGGAGGACATAAGAATGATTTGAGTATTGAGTTTGTTTCAAGTGTTTATGTTGGACTCACATTGGCACAAAATAAATGTTGGATTTGAATTGGATTCGTTACGGAAGCTGCTGATCTGTAAAAACTAAAGGTCATTTTTATAACTGGAAAAAAGATTTCTACAATCTTTCATTTCTATCCTTTTGTCGTGTTCTCCGAGCGTCTGAATACCCGAGTAGTACCGACACTGTATCCCACAAATTACATGAAGGTAGATAAAATAACGACTATAAAGAATCTTATGACAAGTGGTTCAACGTGTAATTTTTCACTTTATACACTACTGATTATATAAACGTCCTATAAACTGAAATTGTCATTGTACGTGATAGAAGTTATCAACCCTTAGAAATATGTAGGCATAACTGAAACATTTCTCTGAAGATAAGTTAAGCAACCCTAGGCTTTCAACCCTTTGTGCTAGCGAGCTTCCTGCCTTTAATGACGTACAACTGGTTCGCTCTCTCGCGGGTTCGCGAGAAGGAGGTTGCCACAGATTTGGTTGGCATTCCTTTACGATCTCAAGAAAGCGTATATTTTCAGGAGAGAAATGAAAATACAATACATTTTCGATCTACCGGCAGTTGATCAATTTCAGTAGAGTCGTAAAATAAGATATGGTAGTGGTGAGTACAATTTTTTTTGTGTTGTGGAAACACGTTATAATCATTGTTTGTCGCAGAACATCTGAACGACGGAGAAACTGACTTTGTCTTCACTAGCATCTTACCTCTAACGAAAAACAATAGAACATCGTTGTAAAGCATCTTCCAAGCCTCTCCCAATATTCTAACCGGTTCACGAGGGAAACCTAAATCGGTATGAGATATATTCTATACATATTTTTAATGGTATATAGGGGTTCTAAAATCCTATTGCCGTCTATCCAGACGTATACGAATTGCTCGGTTAAATCCTCTTTGCGCACCTCCCATATTTCCAAGAAAATTCAAGATAGCGTTCACTGCATGTCCAAAGTGTCCAGTGAATCGGAAACATTCGCGTGTACCCGGCGCAGTCGGGAATATGTTCTGCATATCCAGGAATCTTCCTACTGGATTCCATATTCGAGTTATGCGTGCAAACATTTTATGTACGAAGGGCACACATTATTCCTCGCCGGCGTTCTGTGCATTAGTCGGATTGCGAAAATGTGCGCCGCCTTTTTATAAAACTGGATGGACGCAATTTGCGGGCTGTACGTTTTGTTGCTTATTTTATATTCTGTAACATTTTTAAACATCATACATTATTCGCATCGTTATTGTCGGTTCCCTTTTTAAATTAGACGCCGGGTCACGCGACGAAGCCTTAAACTTACCGTGTTTTACGAATTCATATTGACGTGGATGCCGATAGAGGTTGCGAATGGTAATATGTCGATAAGTAGGCTTCGGCATTTTCCGGTTCATACGTTGATGCAGGAAACGCAATGACTCCGTCCGCTTTGCACATAGCTTTGATTTACATACCACTAGATGTAAAGTGCCTTGTTTACGAGGAAACGCAAATACTGAATCTAGTTTCGTTCCACATGAACGTTTTAAGCCTTACACGTATACGCGTAGAGTCGGGAATGGGAGCGAGCGATATTCAATTTTCATTGTTTGTGTCCCCGGTGAGCGCGGACCGTCAAAGCTTTGAATTTAACGTCCCGGGGAATTGTTTTGAAAACTAAATGTAAATCGTTATTTGCATAAATCACCAGCGCCATAATCCTCATCGCCGTTCCGTTGTGGGATGAGGGGTTACGCCGACAGTCTACCGCGCTGGTCAACTGCGCGCTTGCCAAACTACACAGAAAATGTTAGGGAGTACTTTCAAAAACACTCTTTGTGGGGAACGCCGAGGCGTGCGAGTTCCGTTTTACCGTTATGGCGAGAGATAAGTAATCTTAATAAGGGTTCCGTCTTTTCCTTTCAAGGTACGACATTCTAAGAACGCACATACTTCACGTCCTCTATATAGTGAACGTATGTGAGAGTTATGCAATATATATTACTAATGCTTGAATATTACGAAATAATTTAAAAGTAGTAATAATAAGTTTAAAACGTTTTCAAAGGTATAGAGGTTTGTAGTAATATTTGTTAGTGGATAATGAAACAATTGTACTGCTTAGTACACATCACACCCGACCTACGCGCCTAAGTCGCTCATTCATAAATGTTGTGTTATCGAATTATATCTCCGTCCGACTGGTCCACCGACGAGCGGATCGACGTTAGAGCATGAACCGGAGCATCGCGAAGGCGGACTAGTGTGAGAATTTAAATATACGTTCATTTTGTGTACTTTTACCATATTTATGTCATACTCTAAATTGTGCGATGTTGATAGAACAATACTTGTCCAAAGTCTTTTGTATGGATATTGTTTGGACAAAGTACATAAGGCGAGGTGGAGTTTATGCTCCTGAACTATTGCAGCTGCGGACCGGTGATCTTATAATGTTGAGAATAGTAATTTGGTCTGTTACGCTGTATTGCAATAAATTAGTCACGGTCGACAAAGCAAAGTATAATTGAAATCACTTGATTTCAAAAATCTCAAACATATTGACTAAAATTATAATAACTGCCTCGTTGGTCGTGCGGTTGCTAGCGCGGCTGCCGATCGGGAGGAGGTCCTGGGTTCAAATCCCGGGTTGGGTACTGCTGGATTTTTCTAATTTAGAATTTCTAGT
>DWUN01002897.1:0-12930 GCA_018249975.1 Passova gellias
TGGTGAAATGTGGGGGTGTACTACACTCCTCTGCCTACCCCTTCGGGGATTACAGGCGTGATGTTACGTTTATTAAATAAATGTAATTTTCTCAAGTATATCTTAATAAATACATACATGATAGTAACCGTAAACTTTTACAGCCGTATAAAATAAAACTTGTACGACAAACGGTTTACGTTACGTATTGTTCTCGGATGATGTTTGCAAAACTATAAGATAAATATAACGGTGTACAATATTGTCTATTGCACACGTAATAGATATTAGAGAGATATAAAAATTGCAACGCTCCATTGAGTTGTTGCGAACGTAACAGGTGCTGTGAAACAGGGTATCCGGTCAGTCGGGCCACGAACGCCGGAATGAGGGCCCGCCGATCGAGATATTCGCAGTGCGGTCGCAGCTCAATGCACTTTCACTTGTCGCACGATAAAAGCAAGCATACATTAATTCTACATTGATATATCTGCGCGTGTATATGGTCTTATGTAAGATTATACCAAATTTATAGTTTGTCTATGCATTTAATATTAAATATACATGCGAGTACATATACATAGTACGTAGAGAAGTCAGTTGTATTATTATTTTTGTTATTATATGAAATGCATTAGACGCCCGTTAGGTTTATAAGGATAGAAAAATTTGGCATTCAGTGCTTTCTGCCTACCCCGTTAAGAATAATTTAATTATGTCATAAGAGACATCGTTTCACCGAACTATTTTATCACACTTTGTATACATGTTTATATAGACATTAGTGATCATATTAAAATCTAATAAACAGATGAATATTTTTGTTCCAATGTCTAAAAATAAAATGGCTAGTAACGATTTACGTTACGAATGATATTATTTGTTAATAATCGGTCGAGAACACTGCCTTGTTTCTTAAGAAATATGTTTGAAATTTATTTAGAGAGCGTTAAAGTAAACTTTAAATATAAATAAAAGCACAATTATTGATCGTTAGGTTGGGGACGAGCGGAAATAAGTTGATAATAAGTTGGAGTTGTAGTACATGTTAATACATGCAAGGCTCTCCATATTGTCGAGCCTCATTTCCATGCTTAGGTTAGCAAGAAGAGTTAAGGTTTTCCACGGGCTACGGTCCTGATCATTTCGCCTCTTCTAAGTCTTATCAAAAACGTCAGTTAGAGATACCCTTAAGATAGATTAGATCCAATTACATGCGCTTATAAATCTTAAACTATGTAACATTAAATTGTAACAGTCAGTATAAGACAGTAAGGTAAGATGTAACTTCCATTAAACACGTATTAAGACATTATTACTTGTGCTTCCAAACGATAGACCAGGTACAGACGTTAAGAGTGTTACTGAGCACGGTGTTGTGTATCGAGATATTTCCGGTATTTCGGCGTGACAACTTAATATACTTTCACTTTACATACAATGGAAAACAGAGTAGACTTGAATAAAATATATGAATATGAAAAAGACTCGGGAAGATTACAAAAATAATTATATAGCAAGAATATAACGCTTGATTCTTGTGCTAATCTCATAATATTTAACATTTCATTTTATGTAGTTTTAAAAAAGACATCGATTGCAAAATAGAGCAATTATATAAAGTTCAATGCTTCTTATGACACTCGTCCCTGCAACAAAATTGCAGACTTTTAAAAGGAATTTAATTTCCTTTCAAGCAAAAGTAAATAAAACATTAAAAAACAAACAACGGCCATACTCTAGTTCCAATTTTCGCATTCATTATGTTCACTGTAGAGTCAACAAAGACTAAAGAAAATTGAGTAAAGCCTAGCCTTCAACACAGCAAACGAACTGAAATAAATAAGAGATAAGCGAAATATTTAAGTTTTGTTTAAAAGTATTTTGTATAGTACTTATTATGTTCTTTTAATGAGGTAATAGAAATGTAAAGGGGGTCGCTGGCTGGATTTTTGCATGAGTCCAGGGCGTATAGAGTTCGTTTTGTTTTTAAGGGATTGAGTAAAAGCCCAAGTTGTTGGTGCCCAAAATTGGTTTTATTTTTGCCATATTATAACCTTCTTGGATTACGTATACTGATATTTTATATACATATAATTACCAAATAATACTCTTCATGCACATTTCGAAGCATCACCGCAAAAGCTGACAATATGAGTTTATTTTTATTATATGAAAATAGTCATTTAGTATCAGTCGTTGCTACAACTTTAAAAAATTGATATTCAAGAGAAATCCGAGAATGAAACACTTTTCTTTGTTCTCAATTTTCAATAAAGGAAATTCTTTCCCTCGAATCGAAGCCCTCCGCCAATAGCTGTCCAATATTGTGATTAATAGGCTTAATTTTTTATAAAGCGTGATAAACGTTTCGCGTATTTGATTGGGAAATTAATTTGAAAACTGACTTTGCACGTCTTAAGTAGTCTCTCTCGTAACGAGCCGGTGCGTTTCGGATTACGCGTTTTTATTACTTTTTTGTTTTCTAAATTGATCCTTATTGTGAATCGTGGCGATTAATACGAGTAACCATGTGCGGCATTGTCGTCGTGTGGATTCTAATCGACGTCAGTCAAAGCCTATACCTGCAAAACGGGTCACAAATCAACTGAATTCGATTTTGTGATAACTATGGCATTGATTTTAATGAATGATTATTAAATTAGGGGTGTTCAAACATTCGACGCAAATTGACCGTCCAAATAGTAACGGCACAACTGATGATCATTTGTACAGAGAGTAAACAATCAGGGGTGATTCGACAGTCAAACGTTTTTATTATCCCACTGTTTCCGGCAGTAAAAATCACCTTCACTCCGGATTTACGCAGTATTACACCATTACGTTTGCGAGTTCATTTATCTCCCTAGGCTTAAGGCTTGTTCATCCGTGCGGCTGATTTAATGAAAACATTGTCATACATCGAAATTCTTATTGCACGTATTTCTTATTGGGTACATTGTATACGTTTTGCAACAATACGGCTTCTGTTCAAACGTAGCATTTGCCATTTATGCTAATGCTCAAATAAAACCAGTTGTTCCAGTTACCTTTGACAAGTTTTAAATTGCTTAACGTGTGACAATTGGATAATCTAATCGTTGATTTACGATGTTCTTCACCTTAACTTTCTAGTTCTATCGGATAGGCTAGATTTGGAACTGTTCTTGTGTAAGTCACTAGTAATTTGTTGTTAATTTACGTAATAATTCATACCCTGTGCCATGTTATTATTTACAACTAAGTAAATCTTAAATTTAATAAATTTTAGGTGACCTAAACGGTAATGTCCGGGTATATTATTTAACTTGATATGAATGCAAATGATAGCTTGATAAGCATTGAGATTAACTATGAAAACAAAACAAAACCTCGCCTACAACTCTACCCACTCGCGGCCTTAGTTATAATGCAAATGAAACAAACGCAACGCGAACAGACATAAGTACATTAATACTAAAAGGAAATTATTCATTACTTATAGAAATTCCTGTTTTTTTTATTTAAATTTTAAGGATTTATCATAATTAGTATATGATTAATCAGTTAGCAAATTTATATAAATCTAAAATATGCAACAATCACGAAAATTTTATTAAGTGGTAGGACTTGTTACAAATACAATTCGTCCGGTTCTTCTACACCTATTTCTACGTTAAATAATTGGCATTACATAGAATTTTATTTCTTTATGAGGGATGTGGTTGCGGAGCCGTGAGTATTATCTAAGTGAACAAGTACTAGGGCGTAGCAACGCGTCATTGATCAACTATAAATAAGACACCAATACAATAATCTATTTCGCTGAAACATAGTTACTAACAAACCTATTTCTGCAGCTCTGTTACCAATTAAGTTAAGTTCTAAGTAGTAACTAATAATAACATTTCCCTCTTTGATACCTACTGTAGTCCTTTTCAGTCTCTGTAGATGTCCGTTGGCATCAGTGACCTCTTTTGGCAGCTGCTTACTCGTTTCTTACTCTATACACAAAAAAAAGAATATGATAACAACTATATATTTTGAAAAAAACATAAAAAATCACCCTAGAGGGGTAACTAAGCTTAACTAGCAATGATAGGAATAAAAAAGGGAAGAATTACATTCGTTACATAAGCAATGAATAATAAAAACGCAGGCTTGAGTACGAAAAACCCCAATTAAGCTATAACCCCAGAGATACAGGCGCATAAAATTAAAGCACGATATTAAAAAGAGTAGCAACGGCCAAATGGACTCGATAAAGAGACGTTATAATGCGCGCCATATTGCAAAATGGCTGCCGCAAATTAGTTTACTTACACTGGGCCACCCGCTCCCTTGACCATTTCACGGAAGCGACATCAACGTTTTACATTTTTTTTAAATGGCCATGGCATTGGCCCCGGTATGTTCTCATCCGTGGAATTTTTTACACATCACACGTAACACATACTGTACACTAGTCTCTTTTGATTTACATTTTTAGACTCATAAACACTGCCGCTTGCGCTTGTTGTCTGAGTTAGGTGTTCATAAATATTTATTTATTTTTTCATCATCTTACCGATTTGATATTATTATATAAATGTATATTTTATTTTTGTTTCAGGTAATGTAATAGGTGTTTTAAGGTGGAATGCGTTTGTCAAGAAAAAACTGCAGTGGAAATTTCAGTATTTTTACATATAAAACGATAAAAATAAATTTCACAAAAATGACTGGCCGATGTTATTTACCAGGTCAAAGAACTTTTTGACATTTGACATTGATGTAATTAAATTACTTTAATTAGTTTACACTACTTTACGCACAACTTGCAATTTATATCTATGGTTGTAATAAAAACAAATGTTCGATTGTCGTCTTATACGCGTTAGATACAAATAGTTGTGTGACATACAAACAGATAGTTGTGTAGTCGGTTTAATTGTATTACCGAGGAGAGGCGAATAAAGCACACGACAGTAATTGCTCAGTTGAACCGGTACGATTTATCGTTATCGCGTTAAGCTAAACAACTCAATTTCGTACGAAGTACCCGTACGTACATCCTCTTTCGATAAGTGAGCCGTGCATTGTTGGCGTAACTAGCTAGGCGTTCTTATTCCACACAACAAAATGTTCGTTTTTTTTGTTCATCTCGGTCTTATTCGATTGCCCTTCATGTTTTTATATCATAACACCATTAGAACATACTTTATCTTTCACGAAGTGCATATTTTTAAAACTTTTCTCGAGGAGTTCTACAAAATATTCTCATCATAAATCATCTCTATTTTCCTCTTATTTTAATGGTTCTAGCATTCGCAACGTAGTAATGGAAGAAATTTTAGTATTAAAAAGACGAAATGAATACTAAAAACAAACATATTTACACGTGGACTTATATATATATATATATATATGTATTTATTTACATCATAATAATAGACTCCACTAATTTTATATATACCCTATCATTTTGAATACACTTTTCAAATTTGCATTCAATGAGTTTTTAATGGAAATTTTTGTTAAACTTAATCTTTTCAATTTTAATGACTTCTTAGGATTTCTTACAAATTTTATTTTTCGCCTCTTTCCAAATCTATCTTCGTTTCTACTGTTAGTAAGCAGCAACTGTATATTACATGTTCCTGCTTCATTAGACCTAACATCTATTGTTTACTGACTATACTCAGTACGCGTAGTTGTTTTTGTCCTTTAGACATTTTAGGTAAATACATATATCAAGTAATAAACAGCATCGTAACAAATCGCGCCCTCTTTCGCTCCTCTCTCAGTTCTCATCAATTGTTTCGTGTGTTTGTTTGTGTTTGTTCTCGGTTGCTTGTTTTCATAACACAGTGTCTGTCTTTGATGACGGCGTATGTTTGCGTAGCGGTCGGATTGCTCGGGAACGTTTCTTGCCTTCGAACGCAGCGCCCAATTTTCTGTTAACGTTTTCGCCGTACGAGTGGTATGGTACACAACGTAACGTGTCTCGTTTTTATTACGTTTGTAGTATTTGATAGCGTTCGAAATACTCCTATTATGTTATCCTTCGCGTGGAAAATAATTTATGAATATATAATAATTAATAAATCTGGTGTTACACGCTGGAATTATTCAGGATAATGTAGAATAAAGCTCGTTATTTTTAACCGTATAACTAAGAGAATTATCTGTTGCTTCGTGATATTTTCGAATTAATTTGTTGAATAAAATCACATATATAAAAAATGAAATTGTTTCGTGCAATTTGAGGTTATCCCGATAGTATGAATGGAACGTGATGAACGACCACATCCGCAAATCAGTTTGATGCCGTTCGTGCAATATATTTGTTTGTTGTTAGCAATTAGCGTGGCACTAAAATGCCTAAGGCAGAAATATGGTCGCAGCGCGTACTTTATAGCTGGCAGATTTTACATTCTGTTTTCGTATAACAAATTGATTGTCGGAAATGTATTCCCGCAAACAATCTGCTCACCAATTGTTAATCCCAGGGTGGGCCGGCGCGCATTATTCGCTCGACTGACTTTTGGCCGCCGTCCACCGTATGCATCTAACCGGTCGGTCCGTGGTCCTCGTATTGTTAATCCATTGTTATTTATAGTTGGCGAAATACTTACATGATTATTATCTAGCGTGCGATGCCGCTATGTTAATTATGGATAGACGGCTCGTAATGCTCGGTGCACACGCGCTCCGCTCGCTGAACCCAAAGCGGAACGTCTGCGACAGCCAACCGCTGTAGCACACGGGTGACTTTAAGCGCTAACTGAAATATATTCAGCGCTAACTGTGGAGCGTTATTGCATAACCTCACATCTAATTTCTAGTGCACTTAAAAAATGTGATTTACCGTTCCGACGCGGAATTCCACGTTCCATTTTAAATGTGCTAGACCTGCTGCTTTTGAGAAATGTTCGTCTCCCCTTTAAACTCGTTAAAATGAGAGAAGAAGTTTAAATACACGGATTTCATTAAAGCGTTCATTATGAAAGTTTTGCTGTAGCGTTTCTTTTAATGCCCGTCATAAATTCTGTTGAACTGTATAGACAAAACGTTTTTGGAAAAGTCCTGTAACTTGTGCTAGATAAAATGTAGGCGTCGATAGTTCGAAAAGCGCAGCTGAACACACACGAGTCGAGACGCTCCGTAAACTGATTGAATTCGACGCTAGTGTGGACGTAAAAACGCAATCGCTTTTGCCTCGTGTGATGACCAAAGCGACAGAATCCGTGACTAGAAAAAAGAAGAGAATAACGTCGATTTGTTTCGGTTGACGAGTACTGGAGCAGATCGTGCACGCCGCGATTGGCCTGGTGGGTCGTTGACTCCCCGGGAAGTGTTGTGATTGGCTGAACGATCACCACGGGACCATAGGTAGCTTCCGTGCACCAGTTCACGCGGAATTTTTTGGTAATTCTATCTCTATTACATGGTTGGTTTAACTTTTTTCAAATATAATAAATATAGGAGTAGTATCTCTAATGTCTCACATTAATCGTTGTCTTTTCTTTTCTAAAATTCTATACCTATACTTATTTTACTAGAACTATCGATAGATTTTATCCATCTGCAATCTTTAGTTTACAAAGTAACGTGATACATATCTATCGCCGTGGTATGTGTATGTATATCATAGAAAGTAGAGCAGGTGGACTGTTCGAGAAATCATTATACACCGCTGAACGTAAGTCAAACACAGAGTAATCTCTAGAAAAGATAAGTTTTCGTGTTATTTTTTCGAAGCACTCCTCGAGTATTTCCACCGTTGTCTGCTGAATAGAATCCATCAAAGGATTAGGGCGTGTCTCCGAGACGCGATCGGTTCATCGGCACTTCCTGGATGTGGAATAAATTATCCGGCACTTAAACGACACCGCGCTGATTTCAGACACCCCCCCGACATTTCTCCGCGACGTTAAATGGATTCTGTTTGCTGTCATGATTAAAATTCCATGATAATTGTTTACGCGCGAAAAGGCGAGGTGAGGCAAGGGGTGGCGCGTACGTTCAGAATTACCGACCCGTAACACCTTGACACAGAATAATGTTCCCAACGTCAAAATGCCATTTAGGTGTATTAAGTAGAATTCCGCGTCTGATATTAGATACGTAGGAAATCGGAATTTCCCATAATTACCATTGGCTTTTGTATATTGCGAAGCTTGTAAAGTAAATCGTCACTTATTTTAATTAATCGCAATTAATTGCTTAGGATTTCACCGAAGCTGTTATGAATTAGTGAATGATTCCTATATCGTAACTTTGTAGTTCTTAACTTAATAATATCATTTTTATTGGTATTCAATATGATGTTTATTCAAACGTGTTTCTATCACTTGCTTACAGTAAGCCGTATTCAGAGAGAAAGCAATCTTCAAAAACCATTTCTATGTATGTAAGATGAGCAAATCCGTACCACACAAGCGAATTGCTTGCCAAGCACACATCGGAGCGTTTCAGTCAGCACAGAGCAATGCTCTAGCCATGCAGACTATTAAACGCGATATTATAGATTGCATGTCCCAGTAACTACCAGAAGCCTTCGTTGAACATTATTTAATGTAAATAGAATGCAGTTGGGCTTTCAAATACATAAACACATGATCCACGTAGCAATGACGTTCTGAAATGTATTTATAATTTTTTTTTTTATGCCAATTCGCCCTGTCCTCGACTTCCCGAAGGAGAGGCCTATGTCCAACAGTGGACTAAAACAGGCCGACGACGATGATGATGATGATGATGATTCGTTTTTTTATTTACTGTGTAATAGGCTTGCGTTTGACTGCGAGCTCACCTGATGGTAAGTGAGGGGCAGTCTAGGATGAAGCACGCTTGCCTAGAAAGTGCCTATTCAGTCTTGTTTTGAATAAGCCCAGGTTGTAGGATTTAGGAAAGATAGACTAAAGATAGATAGATATTCTAGACTTTAATAGTTTCCTATTCAAATGTATAAGTAAAAACTGTATATGTAAACCCGATGCGTCTTGGTAAATGTGTAGTTAACTACAAATTGCACGGTGAACATACATCAGTTCATTTGAATCTGTAAAAAATTGGAATTCGACCGCTTCGCGCCACAGAGCGCGGGATTAAAGAATGCATGACTGGGCACCACCAAGATCCGTGAATGAGAATCGTTTCATAGAGCAGATGAATGTATTCATACAAGTGAATTTTTAATCACGATACCAACAAATTACACATTAAATCAATAATATATAGTGACAATAAATTAATCCGCCACTTTCTATCATCACGGGAGGCCAAACTGCTCTGCTCGAAACGGAACGGCGAGATTTTATAATACACAACGTGGTACTAGAAGAAGTCGTAAATCATTTCATAATGATACGAGCGTTGTGGGGTTTTAACCTAAATGTTCGGTGTGAAATTAATTCTGTTTTATGATTTTATTACTAAAATTATTAATAATCCGTAAGAAAAATGTGAACGCATTAACGTGTTTGTACATTATGCGTTGTTCCGTTGTGTTTTGATTACACGAGGCAGGGTGCGGCGCAAATATAAATCCCTACAGTTCGAACGGTCTAATGAGGACTAACGCTGTGCTCTGCAAGCGCCAGATTATAGAATGCATGACGTGGCATTAGTTGTTTTAGTTAGTCTCATCACCATTTCATGGAGCTACGTGAGCCAGTAATGAAACCGAGCGGTATGGTCTGACGTAACGGCAGATTAATGGAGATATTTGTGTTAGTGAAAATTAATTGAAAGAACTATTAATTTTTTTAGTGCAACATTTTACCTTTAGAACGTTTTCAATTAAAGAAGTAACATTTTTAAGATGTAGATGAGTTCGTAGCTCACATGTAGAGTATATAGGAAACTCATTGTATGTACATACTCGTACATATTATGTATATTTACATTTCGCTCCGCACAGATCGAGATTGGTCCGCGGCACTGCGGAGCACGAAATTATAGAACTAATGTCGCAGTATTAGCAGCAGTCATTGAGTAGTCATTACATATTACATTTCAGATCGTTTTATGGAAATAAATAAAATGAAAAATGATTCAAACGTAGATAATAAAACATGCGTTCGATTCGAAATTAATTTTCGAATAAATTCCGGACGCAACATGCACTTGATAAATTAGAACAGAAATTAAATTAGCCGAGCGAAGTCTCTAAAAATGTAATTATGGAATATCGAAGCAGGTAAATGCGAGGCTTGTAATTGTTTTTTATTTGGCATTTCACTGTAAATTCGGGCGCAATTGACTTTAGGATCATTGACCGATAGTGAAACATTTCATACGATTTACCGTACTTTGAGGATACTGAAAGCATTCATCTCGCTATAAATTAGTAATGGTGCTTCGATTCGTAGAAAAAACTCGCGGTCAGCAGTTTTACGGGCCCCATTTCCATACGTAAATCCTTTGAAAACTATTGCTAATCCGTGAATGTGTTACAGAAAGTTTTGTGCAAGTTATATTCAAGTGAGCGTGTTCATTCAAATATTCGATTTGTCTCATTGATTGACGTTACAATAACTCAGTTAAATTAACAAATTCCCGAATATTGACAATGTCCTTCATTACGGGATTTCGTCTGTTTTACACCATATTTCGATTGATGTAATTTCGATCACACAAATGTTATAAACAGTGTTAGCCCCCTTGAAGCCTGAAATTTTTGTCCTCACATGAATACTTGTATTTATATATGTAACGTCAAAGAAAATCTGCCAAAAATGTATTTTAATGCGATGCTTAGTTTGGATGTAAAGTAAACATTTTAAAATGCTAAATATTACAAAATTTTTAATAACAAATGTTATTTATTAATTCGCCAGAACGTACGTCGGGTTTTTTTTTTTGTTAAACCGAATGAACCATCTTTTAATGACGTCACTTAAAATTTTAAAGCTATAAGCATTTGAACTAAATACGTCCATTTTACATGCTCCACCTGTGACCTTTTGCTACTTTCATAGCATCTATAAAAATCTGTCTCTGTAAAAAATGTGTTTATAAAAAAATTCAATGCCAGTAATAACCAAAACATGTTTCAGCAAATGTTACTTTTTGTACCTTAACTAACGCACATATGTGTCGGGTGGCCATCTTGGACTCACCGCTTTGTATCGCAGCATTCTTAGTAGGCACGGCATGCTTTGCGCAGATTTTGGTCCGCTGATATAAATTAACATGTATCGGGGTCACATGTCCTTTTAGATGATCAACTGACAGCTAGCGCGATAAGAAACGCATTCGAACGCACCGTCAGGTATTCGAGTCAACGCAATTCGCTGCGCGCGCGCAGGAAAGTGAGTGGCCAGTTTGAATATGGAAGCAAGAACGCTATGGCGCTATGTGCTGCCTGTAAACTTGGAGTAACCCAGGGATGTCTGCTGCGGACAACATTGTATAGATTATTACAAAAGACGAAACAATTAGTGGTCGCAGCTGATTTTTTATTTCTAGTAGCAAAATATGACTAAAATGTAGACCTCCTATCAAACAGACGCAAAAGCCATCCAGTCCACGACTATTCGGCATTGTATTTAAATTAGCCAAAGCGCATTGGAAAACCTGTAAAGAGCAGCTTAAAATAGTGTTAGAACAAGTAATTAATTTTGTTATTATAGGTACTTTAGTTATATTGAAGAAGTACATATTAGTGCATGGTTTCACAGTAACATTTCTCACTAAATTGCGTAAAACTGATGCAATCAGATTAGGTAAAAAATGCTTTACATCAATACAAACATAATCTTTATAATACAAAATCAATTAAAGTCGACAGAGTTGAAAAACAATTTACCCGCGGAGGGTGTAATTTGTTTCCAGTCATCACAGCAATTGGCCAGCCATTGACGTGCCGATAATTAAATCAATTGAATTCTGTTATTGATGGTTGAAATCGTTTTACGTTTTCACTACATCAATCTTTTTGTGCTTTGTCAACCCTAAAGGTGAACGCACGCTAAACACGCAGCACACGCATTCTTTCTTTGTATGTCCACTTGCGCTAAGAATGCGTACATTGAAAAGGGTTACCCAATATTATATGCAGTATAGACTGAATTAAGTCTTTTATACACCTGTACTGTTCGTATATTATTAGTGCGTAGCGAACTTCATAGTTGGAGGGCTAAAGTTGTAAGGTAGTAATTTTTTTTTTAAGACTTGTCTCGAGTGCGTGCTCACTCTTAGAACATTTTTAACGCTTCGTATGCCGCTGAATGGAATGTAAGTAAAAAGGGCGTTCGCATGTGAGCTTGGCATATTGGCGGTAGTTAGTGGAGGTCTGACTTATTATTGTGAATAAAATATAACAATTGAGGGTATGGATATAAGTTTCATCTATACGGAGAGCCATGTCCGAAATTTTGTTTCTGTTTTATCGCTGTATAAGTCTTATACTATCTTTATATTTCTCAAAGGAGACTTAAAGTGTCTTCTGATATTTACATCTACAACCATCGAGTCGATTCTTATTCCAGACTTACTAACGCTTTTACGGCATAATGGAAAAGGCAATAGTATAATGTTGTTGCAAGCATTCTTTTAACTACGTTTTACGTATACACAACAATGTCGAGTACACGGTAGTCATCATCATCATTATCATCAACTCATTTATCACTCCAATGTTGAACACGAGTCTCCTTTCAGAGTGGAACGTGTTAAAGATTAATTAGTGAAAATTACTTTTTATTATATGACTTGTGTATTTTGCTTTGTGTCACGCTACGTGTACGCCATTTCGTATTTAACAGCAAAAGTTTCGTTGGAAGTCGATAATTTAATCGATGTAAAAAAAAGTTAATGTTTGTAGAATCGTGTAAAATAAAATGACCTGCGTTCGATACGGTTTGATCTATTTATTATTTTTTATCCATTTTGTATTTACATTTGATTAACACCTTAGGCGCCATGTATATCTTTTTGTCACACAGTGTCTAGAACTATTTCTATTTCCCAAGCCACGTATAT
>DWUN01002898.1:0-12929 GCA_018249975.1 Passova gellias
TGTAATTATGGTTAAACTGTAAGAACCAAGTATTAGTCGACTATACATATAAAATCTTGGGCAAAATTAAATATCCATTTAGAATTCAAGGAGAATATTTTCTGTAATTCAAAAAACGGATAACATCAGAATGTAGAAAGGTAAAATATTCTATTTAGAACCCATATATTGTACCTATTGGTTTATTCAAAAATTTTGATGTTACGTTTTTAGGAATTACAAAAGCAATATCCAGGAAGGCTAAAATATAAAATTGCTGATTTCTTTGGCATGTGGAAACTGGCATTTCAAGATAAAATGGATGGAGGAAACAGAATCAAAGATCTGTTGGGTCCTTTGTCCACTGAAGATAATGGTTGGTTTTTATAGAACCAATTTTCTAAAATATTCCATTGCTATTTGATTTTTAAATGCTTTATATTAGCTTCAATTGTGACTATCTATCGACCTATGTAATGAAATCTTACAACTCAAATTTAACCCACTTCCTAAAACATGATTTGAGTGAAAATTTATACACTTGTCCAGATCCGATGGCCATACAATATTTTTTTATTATTAGAAAAATTAATAAAGAATTGTCGTTTAAAATACTATGTGTTTGTTTGATTGGAAATATCGTTTTTTTTTTCAGAGAGAATCATCAAAATCATTGGTGCGATGCCTGGCCTGAATTTTGTGAAACATTTAATAAACTCTATAGTTTTTCACAATTCTGGAACCCAATTAGGAAGACCCGATCTCTTCATCACCATGCCCGGTCATCAATATGAAGTAAGTGACTTTTAATCATTTTCATATTCTGTAGTCTGATATGACCATAGATAGTAAATGCAATATTTTCCTGTTCAACTTAAGCCATAGAATCTGATATAATATCACATAAAACTGAATTACCTTACTATTCAAATACTTTGAGGAGTTTGCAGATTTTCCTAACAATGTTTTTCTCCACTGTTACAACAAGTAATATTTTAATTTTAATTTTTAAAACATAACTTTGCATATATACTCATATTGTACATAATTACATATAACTTTAATTATGAAATTGTTATTATTTTATTCCAGTTTTTAACAGACAGTTCAGTGCAATTGGGTAAACACAAATCTCTTCCAGCACTTTTTCAAACACTTTTTGATTGTAATATTCTAACGAAGATACCCAAAGTACACTTTTTGCCCTGGACTCATTCTTCAAATGGCCGAAAACTTTCAATGGTGTGATATTTAGATTTTCTTTTTAATAATTGGTAATTCAATTGTATATTTAACTTATTTCAGTAGCTGTGTTCTGATATATCTTTTTGGTTTACATTTCAGTCTCCCGCTCTGGGGATCTGCGTTCATAATGTTGTATGCATGTCTGATTGCAAATTAATTAGAACTTAATATCATTCACTGTAATGGTAAAGTGAAAAAAAATTGATCAGCTAAGGTGTCTAAACTCTCATTAATGTACGGATAACTCTACTTTTGGACTTTATCATTCACATTATGAGAGTGGACTAGTGTCCCAATAATGGAATAATAAGAAGGTTGAAAAGAAATACATTATTACACATAAAAATATTGATTTATCTGCAGATGGACGACTACTGTTTGTATCTAGTCAACATTACACAAAAAAAGAAGTTACCATGTCCACCAGACTATTTGCCTCTGTTGTGGTATTTCTTTAAACCACATACATTCTCTAAGTCATCCAGGGTTATCCCATTGCTAGAGTGAGTACTCATAATTTGCAAATGCTTGTAAAAAACTTAATAAAAAAATATATTCTGGAACCATATAGATTGGCCTTTGAGAATGTTTCAAATCCAAAGATAATTCACTGGTATTCTTGATTCGTTACAATCGGAACAAACAGCTAGTTACATAGTATTGCAGTTTGAAATATTGTTAGCAAATAGAAACATTAAAATTAAATATTGTTTTATCTGTTTTTCACATAATTATGTATTTTATTTTCGTAAAACCAAGTAATTATTAAGAAAATATAAAATAACATATATTTTTAGGCAATGGATACCTGGCTGTGGAATGTGGCTTATCACAGGACAAGATCCGCCAGACACAAATAAGACCCTATCGCCTGACAAACATGATGCAACTTTACCGCATATGACTATATTTACAGAATTTGGTGACCTCAATTTGCAACAAAAGATAACAGTATTTAAAAGGTGATTGCCGCCACCTGTATAACTCCGCCTAACTTTTTTTGGTTTGGCCTTATACTACTAATTGAGTTGGACAATGTTTTATAAAATATCGCTTGCTATATCACGACAATATAATGTAATGGTATGAACATTATTTCAGGTTTATATCATGGCCAGAATTCGAGCAATGTCCATTTAGGGTTACCATGGAAAATAATTTACCGAAGTTTGTGTCGGCGATTGATGACGATGATGATAAAAACAGCAGGCTAAGCGTTCACCTCGAGGACAGTGACCATTCCGACACAGATAATGAAACTGAAAATATTTGATCATAAAATAAAACATTATTAATAAGGATATATGTGATTTATCTCGTTACATACCAACATTTCAACAAAAAGAAGTAACTGAAAAAATGATTATAAAATAAAAGTACGTCCTAAGATTATCGTTTTCCGGGGTCGATTAGGGTGAATAAATCCCATACGAAAATCAAAGATTTATTAGCTGTTTAAAATGTTACTTATATTTTATTTATTAACATAAATATATTCTCGTATTAAATGTTGATCAAACATTTAACAATTTCAACCGCGGTAACAATACCTATGTATTACAAAACAACGACTCCAAAAGAAATCTAATCAAGGGCCTAATTATGTAAATTAGTTTACAACTGTGATGATTTACAAATAATTTACATTTTTTACAATACTGTCTTTATATACAAATACCACATCTTACAGCCGAAATATAAATTCAAAACTATTAACTAAACATCAGAAGGTGTAGAAGTGTTCTTTTACACCTTATTATTTTTATATTATCCAAAATACCTTTTACACAAACATCATTTGATGCAATTTTGAGGTAACTATAATATTATACTGTTATTGCTAATTAACTTCCAACGTTTTATCAATAACCCCTCAAGAACCATTCCTTCTACAGATACGATATTTATACAGAATAATAACAACTGATTATTGCCATAACATTAGAGCCTGATCATTGTTTACGTTATTATTTATTAACAATAAAATAAAAAGCCTTTAGAGAAGTAGGGACGTCCGAAGGTAATTATGTATGTGAAAACCCCTTACGTTATAGTCAATAGTACAAATTGACGCAGCGTTATACTAATTCTTAGTAAAGTTCTCGTAATTGATATGTCGAAAGATACGGTGCAGTTACCGAATAATCGGGCAGAGTATAAAAAGAGTAAATTGGTTCGTAATAACTTAAACGTAACTGGTGAAATGTGGGGGTGTACCACACACTCCTCTGCCTACCCCTTCGGGGATTACAGGCGTGATGTTACGTAATAACAGTAATATAGCTTGGGGGTCCTAAATGAGGCGAAAAAGTACAATGAGCACACTGGGGCTACGAATTAATAAAGCATTGTAAGTAAAGGTAGCCAAGTATATGTGGAAGAGTACCTTCGGGATTTCGGTACATTGTTCGAATTGTCGAGAACTCTTCAATGTACATCTATACATGGATAAATAGTAGAAAATTAAGTAGTAAATTGTAGTATTGGGAAAATAAATGGCTACGGGCCCTATAGTCATAAACGATATAATATAATAGACGAAATGTTACCATTATCAAATTTTAAGTACGCCATTGCTGTCTCAGAAAGGTAGTTTCACTTGCACCAATGGAATGGTGAGTCTTTAAAAATAAGTTATATTTTAACATTTTGTTTTCAAAATTCTACAATTAGAGTTTCTTATAAACTGCATTAAAAGATTCCGTTGATATGGGTAACAAAGCAACAACTACTCCTATGAGCAACAGTGATTGCTGACCATGAAGCGTGGTGTTTGTCTGTTTAAATTTCCCTCTGATAAAAAAAAATAAAGAGTAAAACGACCAGCAAGAAATGCAAAAAATATTATTGTATTCAATTATACAAAATAACTTTAGTTTTCCTATAACATAATGTTATGGGAACCAAAGTTTGAACTGTACATAAAATAATTACTACTGTGTATCTATGTTAAACTTTATGTTTATAGCTTGAATTATTATTTATTGCTTCAATAATGGAATATTTTCTAAAATAAATAGAATAATACTATCATAATTTCAACCCTCCACCAATTTGATATATTTACAAGAGTACCTTACCACAGTAATTCCTAATTAAGTACATGTATGCCACACTGCAATAATTAAGGTGTCGTTATAAATTTTGAAAATGTTTCTCATTGTATAAACCGCGGTTACTAGACTTAGGCGTCACATAGTTTAATGTTGGAATATCGAATGATATTTGATTACTCTTTGAAGGGTATTTGTTTTGACCGGAAGATTTTTGCATATTCAAATTTGTGTGGACATTTAAACTGATTGTGTTTAAGCCGTTTTGTGGTTTAACACTAGGGCTCGATACAAAGTCTGTCCATTCATCGTCATCTGCAAACACCGGCAACTTTTTCACTTGTGATTGTTGCTGCTTGGGTTTACTCGATACAAAATCTCCCCAAATGTCATCGTCAGATGTTTCATTACGGGCGGTGTTTATGTCCTTATGGGCAGGAGAAGCCAATTTACTAGATCCTCCGGCGCTCGAGTCTGTTTTCAACGACTGCAGGCTTTCGACAGGATTAAATCTTGATAAGTCTTGCAAGTCAATTCCTGGGTTTGGCCAATTTATTTGCGAGTAACCTTCTAAAGATAGAGGCTGTAATATTTGTCCTGTTTTTTTATGACTCTGTTGTGATCCACTTGTACTAGCCATGGAAGGTTGTAACAATGTACTTATGTTCTGATTGGCTGAACCTAATACTGGCGATGACTTGATACTAGTATTTTTATTTGTTGAAGAATTACTAGTTGATTCTTTCTTCTGGACGGTATTAAAATGATCTGTTTTGGAATGCGTTGTAGAAGAAATCTCATTAGGGTTCATGGAATTGTGAGGGAAATCATTAAAATTATGGTGATTAATATTTACGGTACTTTGAACGTTACTTTCTGTAGGTAGTACTGATTTTACAGTAGGTGCAGATTGGAATGTTTCGAAATCGTCATCTAATGTTTCGCTTTTCGACATTGGTTCATTTTCCTGCTTATTAATTAGCTGGCTGTTTGTTTGATTAACTACATTCATATTATCATTCCACGAAGAATTTGATACGAAGTCTGAAAAGTCGTCAAATGCTCCTTTCACTTCCCCAGGAGCAGGCCAGTTCAGCGCTGGCATGATAGGTTCGACTTTAATTGGTTGTAGTATTTGAGTTTGATAATCAACAGTAATTGGTATAGAACTGTTATTTGTAGTGTTGTCATTTGACTTATTATCCTGACTTTCTGAACTTATTGCAATTTTGTTACTAATTGGCCCCTTGAAGTCTTGAAATTCCCAATAGTCCTCATCATTTTCAGAATTATTCGAAGGTACTTTACTTTTAGGTTGAGATCTTACCTCCTTTGTTTCATCTTCCGTTCGTTGTGGCACTAATACACTTAGTCCAGCGTCATAATGTATGGTTTTTGATCTGGGCGTTTCAGAGTCTGTTGGTGTGAAAATATGGGTATCTGGTAAGTTTATTTGGCGAATAGGCTGCGCACTTAAAGTAGTTGAATATATCTTGTTCATTTCTGGTGATGTTACGTTTGTAAATACATCTAAATTTGTTGGTCTTGTGGTTGCAGAAGTTCCACCTTCGGTATTACAAGCTGTAAACAGATATTTTGTTGATTAGTGCAAAATATTAGTTTCATGAAGCAAAATAATATGTACAAAAATATGATATAATATTATAAATTTAAAATTTGAAATTCCTTTACACTTAAAGGAAAGAATGTAAAGTTATTATCGCAGATTTTTGTAACAGCATATTTGTAACTAGATACGATCTTGTAGAACTAAATGGATCGACATTTTACAGTACAACCAAACAAACTATAATTTATCTGGAAAACATAATTCAAATGTTAATCCAAATACACAAAATCACATGTGAATTTAATTTATTATATTGGCACGAAGTTCCTTATCGCGCGTTGCGAAAGGGGGCTAGACGGAAAAAATTAAGACCAAAAGTTGTCACGACACTTTTTGCTATAGTTGTAAGCCGTCCGGCGAGCGCGTGTTTCTCTGTCTGCCCCTCTCTCTCTCTCTCTCTCATAGAAAGCAAGCCAGTTATTTTCGGTTCGTCTTTCTATTTCGCATAGAAAGAACAGTGTGGTGTCTAAATTATTATTACTAAAATTGAGCCTACTGATTACGTTTATATTACATTATATTTGTTAATAATAAAAAAAATATTATTTTAACTTAAAAGACACATTTTATTACAATTCCTTCACTAATTAATCGAAAGGAACTTCGTGCCATCCGGGTGTCCCTCGACACCTCTCTCGTGTTTTATTATTATTTTTAAATTAGAATTATAATTATTATCTTAATGTTTTATCAAAAAAATTAAATGCAGCTTTGAAACAACTTCCTTGTAACTGCATTGTCCATACCCACGCTGGCAGCACGCCAATGTTCGTCTATCGTCGAGTAATTACCACTAATATAAGAGGGAGAATCTGTCCGCCGTACGTCGCTGGCGATGTATAGCACGATCATCAGTGACGTACGGGCCGCACGCAATCGACGCTCAACGAAACGCACGAGCGCCGCTTTGAGTGCAGTCAGTACAGTTATTTGCTGACAAATTAAAATTTCACTTGTCTAAGTTATTAACGATCAGATAACGTTACGTTTTCGTGGCGAGATGCACCAGAATGCCCCATAGTTTTTTTTTTTGTGTTACATTGATTCGTTTACGATACGAAACATCAAACACGCTATGATCTCATCGATGACTATTTTTCATTCATTGTAAGTAAAGTGTAATCCGGTCGGAAGATCCTCGGAAGTGCAACGCCCCTGCCGCGGCGCAGTTGGCGGAGCGCCAATGAGCGTTTGCTCTATCATCGGGTAATTACCACGTACACCATGTATCACGTCGCATCGATACATTACCGCTAAGTGCACGGATCGCTTTATGTGGAATATATTGCGCAGTCGTCAGCCGCTTGCAATATTGCGGTCGCTCCGCAGCGAGCGGTGGAGCGCGCTCTGGCTTTGTTCCTTTAATCATGTCGTTTATTAATTTGAGCTGCATCGTCTCTTTCCTATCTTAACGTGCGACTTCTATGAAATGGCTACCTCCATTTAAACCGTAGCTTAGCTTACTTTTCATTAATATGTTAAATTTTTTAGTCAGCAATCTAAACCACCGCGACTCCTTGATCGATACGATTCCATGTAAACAAATAAACGAAAGCTCGAACTTAGTTAGAATACTAGTTAGCATCGGTCACACTTTAGCGCGTAAACGATACCAGCAGTAGACGCCGACGGCGCGTATGCCACTGTTATTAAACGGACGCCTCTGACAGTACAGTGGCTGGGAACAGTAATTCAACGCATGTCGGTCGAGGCGAAGCCGCGCGAGCCGAGCGAGGTGTACATCAAAGATTAATCTGTCGCTGCTCACAGCAAAGCTAGTTAGGACGTACGAGGGTACGGCTCGGATATCGAATGAATGTCGCGTCAGGCGGCAGTTAAATCTCAATCGAGAACGTACGACGCGCCCTAACGGAACGTACGGCCGGTGACGTCAGCGCTCTGCGGCCGCTCGGAACGGCGGCGTCATTGAACTTTATCGCTGTTGATGCGATAAACGATAGTTTAGGGACGTTTCTAGTTTACCGTTATTAGTGAGATGGAAGCGTGACATGCTCGCGAGTTTCTTTTTGATAAGTGAACGATTCAGGCGAACCGGACGCTGCCGCAATCGTTCTGCCGAGTTGTGCAACCGAGAGCTCACAAGGTATGATCCCGTGCTGCCTCCTGCTAGAATGTCATCTTGAAATCGATGGAAGCATACTCCACTTTCGCATCACATCAATGTACGGCATTCACGTTATATACTTTCATCTGCCATCGTTATCTCGTTATTCAAATAATTATAACGATTATGTTACCTAAAATAATATAAAATACATCCACTCCGTCGGTTCTAGACAAAGATACTTCAATATGTATGTCCCAGTCCACCGGCCCGCCTCTGCCCCGTCGCGTCTAAGAATCTTAGGTAAGTTTAATATATATTATTTCTTCTGACAATAAATCATGATATTTACTCAATAATAATTGATCGAACCCTCCGGAGCGATTCAAATGGAGCCTCGACAATAAATCGGAATCCTGTTCACACACGCGGGCGCCCCATTCACGTCGATGTATTGAAGTCCATGGATATCGTAAAAAAGTAGAATTATGATCGATCGATTCAGGCGGTGCGAGAGTCACGTGACGGAGCGACGCCAGCGCTTTATCGTAATGCATGATTATTGGCGACTGCGTATTGCGGAAAAATATTTGCATTGTTCACTTTTATACCACGTGCCCTATGGCGTCGCGTTGAAGGGGAATTTAGGGATTCCGTCGTCACGAATATAAATAGAACGAATGGTACTCGTGGCGACGAGGAGCTCGGGTTCCTCGCCGGCTACGGCTCGCTCCAACGGGCGCCGCGCGCCGCGCCGCAGCCTGCTCGTGCGAGCGACCGAACTCTCTCTCCGAGAATCCGCTCGAATCCAGACTCAGTTTACGCTCTATGTCAAATATGCACATATATCATCATACAGTGAACTGCATATCGTTCATAGTGATCGCCGGCCTGCCCGTATAGTTCCACTGCTGTACGCGGGCCACATCGCGCCGCGCCGCTCGGCGGCCCGCCGACCTCATCCGGCCGTTGCCGCCTGCCTCTTTAAGGTCATTAATTCGACGAGCCCATTCGCGCTGTTCAAAACGCATTTGTCCCGACGGTCATCCGTTCTACGGCGCATTGTTGAACATTGTACATTACCTATATACTTATTAAATTTTGTTATCCATCATCTACACGAATAAAAAAGTAGCTATATATCATTTGGATGAAACGAACTGACGGGATGGGGCGGGACCGAAATGGAAATTAAAAACCGTTGCAACCAGCAGTAGAGGCGCACGGAGGAGGTCGAGCCCGCGGCCGCAGGACACTTTAATCTCTGCTTATGCGAATTAGACGTGACTGTACGAACCGATTTCTTTCGATATGCGTTAATAATTTTTTATTTATCTTCCGCTTCAAATGTAAAAGAAATACAAGTTTAATTTTAAAAACAGTCACGATCAGATCTATTCTCCGATGCTCCATAATACATAAGCACCACATATTGGTACTTAAAAGCGGGCTTGGACCGTCGCCAGAAGTTAGTTTTATTGGGTGATCGAGATGTCATCCTAGATTATTATCCGCTGCATGTCGTTTACGAGCTGCATTCGCCGGGCTCCTCGGCGGCGGTCAGGGCGGGCGACCGATACTCTAATGAACTTCTTAGTGCTACTAGTTTATTTAGAAATGTTCCTAGTTTATTCTTACTTATCTAATTTATGTTATTGTAAATCGAAGCGGTTACATCAATGATAGTAATAGTGTCGGCCCTTAGATTAGTAGAATCACTGGAATTCTGGCGATTCCATTCCATTTTGAGCATCGTAAAGCTAGCGAAACGTGATGAAAACGGCGACGGCTAGCGAAGAAGGGAAATATGAATGTAAAAGAAGGTTCCAGGGTGTTCCGCGGCGTGCTGGCGGGCACACGTGCTGCACGCGTCGCCTCGCTTCACTTCGCAGTACATTGTGGCTCCAACATATTAGTTTATCACTTATTCAAAATAAATACAACTTCCGCCTTTGCATTTCTATTCTTTCTTGTCGAGTACTAAATCCATACATACAATAATTTAGCAAAAATACAGAATTCATAAATAATTCTTTCACTCAGTATGAGGTAGATACATACACATTACGGACGTCTTACGTTTTATAATTACTATTTTATTATTCATCTACTCTAGGTATAGAAAGTGAATTTTCAAGGTTTTCTCCTATTCTACGAAAAGTCCCGAATGTCCATCGTATTTGCAGTCCTCGACGCGACCCGGTAAGGAACGCGAGCATTAGTACGTAACGGACCGCCGGGCGGCGGCTCGCGGCGGCGCGGCGATGCCAGCCTGGAAATTCAAAAAGTGCAACGTCGAAAATCCAAAAACAAAATATTCTGTCGTAATCGACTTTGTCATCCAAAGTTCCATAGTTTTCAAAAAACCATGGTCATGGTAAGCGGTGGTGCGCAATACTACGCTCGCTAATTAGTTCAAACCGAATGTTCAGCATTGTGCAAAAGAAACAATAAACTTGGCTACGACTTGAAGCGGCAACTACGTAATTAATGGCGGCCGCCCCGCGCTCACGTGCGCTCTCGGATTCAAGTTTTTATTTATTATTGTTACTTACGTATCCAACGTAAAATATTTTCATTGTACTTTTTTTATGTTATGAGAGTAGTGAACGAGCTGACAGCGGTCACGAGTGGTCGCTGTCGCCCATGGACATCTGCGACGGACCTCTAATAGGGCTGTAGGGATGGGACTGTTAGTGTGAATTCAGTTAATAGGTGTTAATAAGAATTAGTTGGTGAGTATACGTTAGTAATAGTTTAGCTGTCCCTTGCGGTTTTACTAACGTTGGTTAAAAATATCGAATTGTTACCAACACGGAAATGAAGTAAATTGTTTGCCAAAAATATTGGTAGTACTTATATACATATTATTAATATAATATGTATCTTTACACATAGCCGTCTAGTCCCGAACAATGCAGAGCCTGTGCTTATTTGACCAGAAAACTGAATAACATACATATGTATATGTATACATACTATACAATACTTAGGTATATAACGATTTTTATTACATACAGCCACAGAACAAACAAACAGTGTTCTAGGTTCACAATCTCCGGTTTAGACATCAGAGTCTTTAACCACTAGAACAACAGCGAACAACCAAAATTAACTAAATTAAGTTAAACATTTCAATAGTTTCAGATCTTGTCATAAAGTCGGAAACAACGTTGTTGCATTTGTCCGATAAATACTTGCAATATGAGGTGCAACGTTCTATACTGTTCGTTTGAACACTTCACGGTAATGCTTTCTTCACGCTCTGCCCATCTGGGAGCAATCAAGGGTTATAATCTGAGCATTAGATTGATAAGATAGCGAACTTGTAGTCGCTTTTACCAGAGCTTACTGAAGCGCAACGGCTAATTGAATTTGTTTTTACTTATTTCATAGTGTACACATGTATTAACGACTGTTGAAGAAATTATGCGTTCTAACTGGCTAGGTCAGGAATTACAAGAAGGTTCACGAAAAAGGCACCTCAGACAACAAGTACGGATTTTTACAAGCAATAACCCTCTATAGGTACAGAGTTACAGACTACAACTAACGATCGACTACAATTATTTGTTAGCGAACGGATTCATTACGCAGAATCTCAGTAAAGCTTATTTGCGTTACACGGAACAGTGACACTGTCACCTATAACGTTTTGGACTTTGAATTGTTGGGTCCTAACGTTTCAATATCAAAGCAAGGCGGTCTAATTGCTATGTATTTTTAATACAGTAGCCTCATTTTTATGTATAAGTACCTATGCCATGTATCCACCATCCTATTTCATATGAACTTAAAATAACCGTTAAAGTTTGTTGAATAATTCATCGTAAGATGGCTGACAAGCTCGAATATCTGTATTGAGATAGTATTGTTTGATCTAGTGCTTATATCACTGTACGTTCATTATACAATTCGTGAAAAGTGAAGTTTTAACCAAAGTCCTTTTAACTGTTTGTTTAAGACTGTTCTTCCGTACTGAAGTATTCGCGCAATGTTATAGGTATATATTTAGGTTCATTAAACTCGTATGTAGACTCGTCTGTCAGATTTCTTGTTGTAATACAAATCATTAATATATATCTTATTCATTTGTACTACACATTACCCCAAGACTATTACTTGTATCATTGAAGATTCACACGAAGCATGCTTTGATTTCTTAAGTCTCATTTTCCGGTTCTGATAGATTTCGTAACACGCACAGTCTTCGTCCGACTTCCCGTAACTTTTGTAATTATTTCTATAAGTTTTGCGTGTCTACAGATATGATTTTATAAAATATAATTACATTTATGGTATATTGCATGTTACATGCTCTATATAAATTGTTAGTAGAAGTAACGGCTTATAGGAAGATGCTTAAACATGAGTCAGTATTTTATGTAAGTGGAGTAACTTACATTTGTTCCTTACTGCACTAACCCAGTGTTATTTTTCGTTTATCATTATCACCAAGGCTTGTACCGTTTCATCGTTTAACACAGGTCTACTCATACAAAGAGAAGGGGTAAGGTCATAGTATGCCGCACTGACCAAGTACGATTTGGTAGAGTTCACAAGCCCTAATAAACTGAGTGTGTCACCTACTCACCCCACGATGTTCGTAAGTGTTAAACTTTGTAGAATCAGATAATTTTAACCACAGATCACCAGAGTGGGGGGCTGAAGTCCAAGCTATTAGCTATCACGGTTATTACTTTTAGTAAGTATCAAATAATAGGCTTTATAGGTTTTTTACTAGATGTAAAGCTCTATGAATTCTACATCATAGCTACCAAGAAACGTACATCTTATCAGCGCATTAAAGGTACTTATTAGAATTAGTATAGCCTCTTTTCTGGCTCCACCGAGACCGGAACCCAATTACTTAATAATAATAATAATAATAATAATAACGTTTATTACCCATAAAAATACAAAGAAAACATGTAGGTAGTAATAGAGTTAAAACAAT
>DWUN01002899.1:0-12928 GCA_018249975.1 Passova gellias
GTTAGGTATAATTTAGTTAAATTGGTAACGAGGCGAGAATAGGAATATAAGTAAAACTTCTAAATTTATCAAATCAACTCTTATATTTGTACAACACAATAAATGAATAAAACATTATAAAAATATCCATTTGTATCAGACGAGCTAAGAACTTTCAATCATTTTAATACTAAATACTACTACTACACTACTACTACAATACTAAAACAATAGAGAAATGTATCTTATAGAAAAAAAAAACAGAGTTATGTAGTACCTAAGTACCTATACATAATTCTTCTTAAGATTTTTAATTTCCTTGGCGACATTTGATGCCTTGAAACAATTAATCCTGCTGTTTTTTTCTGGCATACTTTTCTCTAAAACTCTTCTTAATTTTTCTTTTCTTCTTCTTTCATACAACCTTCTTTTTTCCAACCTTTCTTCTCTAGTCTGTTGCTTAGGCCGCGGCGTAGTAAAATTAAAATACACTCTATTTAATATTCTTCTTCCCTACATCTACAGACAGACATTAATACACACTATACTAAATTTCTCTAAAATATACCTTCAGACACACCATACGCACACACACACACTAGCTCTCTTGCATTGACACAGAAACACACTCTCACACCCAATTACATACTTATCATATTTTCTTAACATAGTACAATATCTATACGCACACGCGAATACAAAATATGTCCACAGTAATAATTATTATATAGATAACGGAACGTGACTTATAATAAAGGCAAACTCGAAATAATTTTGGTAGACAATTAGCAGGTATAATAATCTACAGGTACCATGAAAAAAGAATAATATTTTGACTGACTTGACTCATCACATTATCGTTGAGCCGAAATAATTTATATATAGAAATATTATTTACTTAATAGATATGTATGTTATGCACAAATATTAGAAAGAAAGAAGAAAGAAAAATTCTTTATTCGCATACATTAGTGTAGCACAATACCAAAAAATTGCTTAAACAAATTAATATTACATAAAAAAAAAGAAAAAACAGTTTGATAATAACAATAAAAATAAAAGCACGTAATAAAACAGCAACAGAGAATATAAACAGTAACGATAATAACAGGACAAACCAAACAGATAATTAACATAAAAAAGCAAAAATAAAAAGTACAAGATCATAATAAAAAAAAAAACGTAAAATATAAATAACATTTATGATAAAATAAAAACAGAGCACTTACTAGAATTTAATAATATAATGTTAACTGTGCTGCAGTAAGACGCGAAATAGGACCCTCACTCAGCATAGGCTGCAATCAAGGATTGCAGGGCTGATTTTCAGTGAAGCCTAAAGTTGTGGTAGCCTCGGCAGCTGAGAGGCGCGTTGTAATTAAAACCCAGAATTCGACTGAAACACTGGGGGTTAAACGAGGAAAGGGGACGGTCGTTTAGGTAGCCATATGTGTATTAAGACAGAGAGCAACGCTAACACAAATTAGCATAGATTGCCGCCACATAAAAATAATTATATAAGTAGAAATAACCGTACATACAGACTTATACACACGCATATATTCATCATGCATACTCATCAACATACAGGAAATATTAATTTGCTATATAACACATAATTGCTTAAGAATTTTTTTTCTGTTCATTTAGCAGATTGGCTTTGTAGCTACATTTGAAACTACCCAAAGACTGTAGACTGCGAAGCGGGGGAGGTAGATTGTTCCAACATTTGGTGGCGGCATATTTAAAGCTTTCTCTAAACGCTGCTCAGCGGTGGAATGGGTAACACAACTTGAAAGCTGATAGCCGAGCGCTGAATTTTAAACTGACGTCTTTTGCCCAAATTAACTTGGAGTATAAATAGCCAGGAGTCCTGTGGTTTACTATGCCAAATAACAAAGTGGCAAGATGGAGCTGCCTACGACCATGCATTTTCAGCATATTTGCCCTATTTATAAAAGGTGTCACGTGTTCACGGGGGGGTATGTTGAAACAAAATCTGATGCACGCATTCTGGACCCTTTGGATCATGTTTTTGGATCGCACTAAAAGACGGCTGCCTATCAACGTATCGGCATAGTTTAATTTAGACAAAACTAGTGATTCGCAAAGGGTGATTCGTAATTCTACACTTAGGTAGTCACGGATATTATAGAGAATTTTAAGTCTGTAAAAGCAATTTCGGACTACTTCTATAACATGCTTTTCAAAACGGAGACCCTCATCCATAATGACGCCCAAGTTGCGAGTCTCACGCACACGATCTATTAACGCTCCGTTTACAGCAATACATGGGTTTTTATTGCATATTTTACGTATTTGCGTAGGCGTCCCCAAAATAAGATATTTAGTTTTTTTCGGGTTAAGGACTAGTGCGTTTTCCACAGACCACGTAGATATCCGCGCTAGGTCAGAGTTTAACAAATCAACAGCAGCTTGGGAATTTTCGGTGGGAATGGTCGGTCGAAAATGCAGTTCTTAGTGGACACAGGTTCCGACTTATGCGTTTTTCCGCGATCTGCTGTTCAAACGCCCTGTTGCAAGTCTAAGTATGTTCTTACTGCCGCGAACATCACTGTCATTTATACTTACGGTCGTAAACAACTGAACCTCGACTTGGGTCTTCGACGTGCTTTTGCCTGGACGTTCACAATCGGCGACGTATCGAAGCCCATCATCGGTATCGACTTTTTGAGTTTTTATGACCTTTTAGTTGACTGCAGGAAGCAACGCCTCATCGACGTGGTCACTTCACTTTCAGTGAATGCAGTCATCGGACCACCTGACGACATAACATCCATTAAAGCTGTGATAGGTGAGTCAGAATTTCATACACTATTGCGTGACTTTCCGGAGATAACGAAACCAGCAGGTGTATCGTTGCCTCCTAAGCACAGTACACTGCATTACATCAGAACTACTCCGGGGCCACTAGTTTCTTGCAAGCCTCGACGCCTAGATTCTGTTCGGTTACAAGCTGCCAAAAAAGGAGTTCAAGGAAATGTTAGCAAGCGGTGTAGCGAGACGTTCCGAGAACCCTTGGTCCTCAGCCTTACACCTGGTCAGAAAAAAGGACGACGGATGGAGACCTTGTGGCGATTATCGCGCACTGAATTCCAGAACAATTCCCGATCGCTACCCCATCCGTCATATTCAGGACTGCACGCAACAGTTATCAGGATGCTCTATTTTCTCTACAATAGACCTCGTTAAGTCCTACAATCAAATTAAGGTGAACCCAGACGACATTTTAAAAACTGCCTTAAGGACTCCATTTGGGTTATTCGAATTTCAGTACATGGGTTTTGGCCTCAGAAACGCTTCGTAAACCGTCCAGAGGTTCATCGACGAGATTCTCTTAGGACTCGATTTTTGCTATGGATACATTGACGACATACTTGTCTGCTCCCCATCCATTGAAGAGCATAAAATACACTTACGTCTACTCTTCGAGCGCTTACAGCAATATGGCATGCTGATCAATACTTCGAAGTGCGTGTTGGGTAAGGCGCAAGTAAACTTTTTGGGATACCAAATATCAACTAATGGTACCAGACTGTTGGAAGCAAAAGTGGAGGCTATCCAGAATTATGCGGTACCCAAAACGGTCAAAGAACTACGGCGTTTCTTGGACATACTGAACTTTTACCATCGCTTTATACCTTAGGCAGCCAAACTTCAAGCACCGCTAAATGCCTTACTATCTGGCACAAAAGTTAAAAGTTCTCATCCAGTGGAGATGACTATTAATCTGTTACAAGTCTTTGAAGAGTGCAAGACGTCACTTTCTCAAACTAGTCTTTTAGCTCATCCAGATGCATCAGCAGAGCTAGCAATAGTTACAGACGCGTCGAAATCCTCCATTGGCGCTGTGATGCAGCAACACAAGGATGCGGACTGGCAACTACATGCATTCTATTCGCACAAACTCTCAAGTGCACAAGCTAAATATAGCTCCTACGACAGAGAATTACTTGCAGTGTATGAGGCTATAGAATATTTTAGATATATGGTGGAAGCCAGGGCCTTTGCGATCTTTACAGATCATAAGCCTGTCACGTTTGCCTTAGCCAGATGCAAAGAAAAATGCTCTCCACGTCAGTTCCGTCACTTGGACTTTATATCGCATTTTATTACGGACCTAAAATATATACCTGCTAAGAAGAATATTGTCGCAGATGCTCTATCGCGTGTAGATGAAATCACAGGAATTGATTATCATGCTCTTGCACGACTCCAAGATTTAGATCCAGAACTGTAAGACTTACTTATGAAGGGCTCGAGCCTGCAACTCCAAAAAGTAAAATCAGTAGAGAGCGACTTACCTGTATTCTGCGACGTTTCAAGTGGTCAGTCTCGACCGTACATAACTCCGGAATTTTGTAGATATGTCTTTAATATGCTACACGAACTTCATCATCCTGGGAGGTCAGCTACTATAGGACTGGTTACGCAGCGCTATGTGTGGCCAGGGATTCGTAGAGATTGTAGAGAGTGGGCCAGACAATGCGTAAGATGCCAGCAATCTAAAATAAACCGCCATACCAAATCTCCAATTTCCTCCACATACACCTAGATCTCGTGGGCCCCTTAACTCTGTCTCATGATTTCAGGTACTGACTTACCGTCGTCGACAGATTTACCCGTTGGCCTGAGGCGTACCCGCTCAGACATCACTGCCGAGACCTGCGCTGCTGCTCTAGTGTCTGGGTGGATCTCCAGATTCGGTTGCCCTGCACGCGTGACTACGGATCGTGGGCGTCAGTTCGAGAGTTACCTGTTCAAGACTCTTACTACTTTGATTGGTGCGCGTCACCTGCGCACTACTGCTTACCATCCTGCAGCTAATGGTCTCGTCGAACGAATGCACAGGCAACTCAAATCAGCGATTATGTGCCATTCATCATCGCAGTGGACTGAAGCGCTTCCGTTCGTGCTACTGGGCATGCGTAATGCCTGGAAAGATTTTCAGGCGTCAGCCGCTGAACTGGTCTACGGTGAACCTCTACGTTTGCCTGGGCAGTTCATTTCTCCGAGCGAGGACTATAGCTCAAACGACATAAATATGCGACCCGTCTTCGAGCCCACATGCAAAAGCTGACACCTAGACCTACAGCATGGCACACTTCTTCTCCATTTTACATACCTCGTGACCTGCAAACTTCCTCACATGTCTTTCTGCACCAGGACCACGTACGGAGCTCACTAGAACCGCCATATTCTGGCCCTAACCTTGTCATTGAGAGGCAGCCGAAACACTTTACCTTAGACGTCAAAGGTAAAAAGATGAACGTCAGTGTGGACCGACTTAAACCAGCTTATATTGTAAAAGAAGTGCGAGAACCTCCTCCTTCTGGGGAAGAAGATGAAGCTCATCCTTCGCCAGTTGTCGTGCCATCTACAGTGGTGAAAAGGACCCGAAGCGGCAGAAGAGTGCGGTTTCCCGATCAGTATCAACCATAGTTATGGTCTGGTAGGGCGAACATGTAGCGTATATCTGTCGCACGTTCCTAACTTGGGCCAAACGCGAAGCATGGCGGTTCTCGTCCCTGCGAGTCAAGTGTGAAGCGAGTCACCACCACACTCCGCCATCCGACTCCGCTGCGCGCGCACGTGTCTTTCAACTATCTCTTGTTTGTAAAATCGTAATAATAAACGTTTATTAAACCAATAAACCTACAACGTTATGTGCGATGCATGCGCGCCGAGAGTTCGAGCCGCAGTGATCCGAAGTGAGGAAAGGTAAGAGGAACGCAACAACGTAATGTTGACGGAGCTAATCTACTAAAACTTACTGTCCACTAAAATGATATCTTTATTCAGGACAAAAGTTGACTGCCTGTCAAATGGATGAGAAAGAAGCTAAACAAACAAAAATAGCTTTTATTGATAGGTTATATTATAATTTAACGATACCAAAATCGATTTAAATCCAAATAATGAATATATTTGCAGGAGAAGGTATTTTATGAGCGAAATTGGGTTCAGGGACAGGTCACCGTGATGATAAAATGACACTAACATTTTTTTTTCATGTTATAGAGGCTATAACTTAATGATTTTTTTGCCAAGGTAGAGAAGTACTTACTTTACTAAGAAAAAATATTCAAAAACTGGCACATTGCACTACCGTTTTCAGGCTTGCCGTTTATTTTTTCTGCTTTTGCAATTCACCCATATCCAATAAGGGATAGTCACAAACAATATTTTCCAGACCCGATAATACACCTATATACTGGTCGTCTTTATAGCTGGGCGGTATGTAAACCACACAACATAAAAATTTTATATTTTTCAAACTTATAACGGCACAAACGATCTCTTTATCACATGTTAATCCATCAATATAACAAATTCTACGTACACTATAACAGTCTCGAATAGCAAGGAGAACACCTCCCCAGCCAGCATCATTATAACGGTCATTACGAAGAACCATATAGCCAGTAGGAAAAAGTTCACAATCCCCAATATAACTTACAAGAAATGTTTCAGTTAATGCGATAATGTCAGAACAATTAGATAAAACTGTTGTTTGTTATGTGGAATAAAGTTGATTCTGTTTTTCTATTGCCCGTGTCAATCTTATAAATGGAGTTTGATATGTTTTCTACTACCTTGAAAGGGCCTATTCTTAATTCGTGTAATTTTTTCTTATTTAGCCTATTTCCATTTTCTATAAATATTTATATATCTCTATAAATCTATAAATCTCTATAATCTCCTATCTCTAACTCTAGCATTTTTCTGTTTTTATCGAATATTTTCTTATTGTACTTGTGGGATTTGATTGTATTTTCTAATGCTAATTTTTTATCAGCAATCCACTCGTCTTCGTTGTGTATTGTTTTAATTTCAATCGGTAGAATACTGATATTTGTACCGTCCAGTAAATATTTTGGTGCAAAACCTGTAACAGAGTGTTCTGTTTCATTATATTTCTGTACACATTCTCTTGCTACTGTAGTCCATGTTCTCTTATTATTTTTCTCATTTATTTTACATCTTATTTTATTTACTATTGTTTGATTTAATCTTTCATTCAATCCGTTCGAGAATGGTGTATTTCCAGCTGTAAATATAAGTGTAATGTTATTCTCTTGCAAATATTGCTTAAATTCCTTTGAATTGATGCCTGGATATTGATCTGTCAGAATTATTCCAATCTCATCTGTCTCTAGTACTTTCTTTGTTAGTTTTATGAAGTCACTTGCATTCTGTGTTTTTGAGGTTGCAATAAATGCATATCTGGTGAAGTGGTCTACTAAAAGGTGTAGGTACTTTTTTGTTGATCTAGATCCTCCAAATCCACCGATGGTATCTATTGACATTATCTCAAATGGTTTTGTTGCAGGTCCTAGTTGTGACATTAATCCAAATTTTCCTTGACATCTTGATTTATTTTTTATGCATATTTCACATGTTTTACAAATATTTAATATATTTTTTGTTAGGTTTTCAGCTGTATATATTGGACTTATCTTTTTCTGTAATTGTCTGATACCAATATGGCATAAATCTTCATGCACCTTTTTTATAAGTTTTTTACTAAATTCTTCTGAGAGGATAATCTTTTCATTTTTTTTTATTTTCTTATAATAGATTTTATCTTTGTGTATTAGGTTTTGTTTCTTTTCTGTTATTCTTTCATTTTTTTCTTGGTCTTCAACTATATCTTTTAATTGTATTAAATTAACTATTTTCAATAGCTCCTCTTTGTTATCTTCTGCTTCTAAAACCGGATTGCGACTTAAACAATCAGCTTCTACGTTTTCTTTACCAGGTATATATTTTACTGTGAAGTCATATTGAGAGAGATAATAAGTAAGGTCACCCAATTCTTCATCTGTTCTGCATTTTATGTTCATGTTCTCTAGAGGCTTGTGGTCTGAGTAAATAGTGAATTTTTTCCCAATGAGCCAGTGTTGCCAATATTTAACAGCTTCTTTCATAGCAAGACATTCTAAATATATAGCCTTTTTCCGTTTTTGAGACTCATTCAGTTTTTTTGAAAAATATGCCACCGGTTTGTCTTTACCGTCCAACTGTGTCTGTTTTAGTATTGCCCCGATACCCTCCAAAGATGCATCTGTAAAGATTTTTATTGGTAAGTCCTTGTCAAATATTTCCAGCACGGGTTGAGAACATAAATATCTTTTTATTTGATTAAATGATTCTTCACACTTCTCTGACCACACAAACTTTTCGTTTTTTCTTAATAAGTTATGTAATGGGTCTAATATAATTGCGCTTCTTGGTATGTATTCATGGTAGAAGTTGATTTTTCCCAAAAATTGTCTGATATTCTTTTGCGTCTTTGGAGTTGGAAAATGTCTTATTGAAATCAAATTGTCTTTTAGTGGTCTTACCGAATTATTCTGAATTACGTGGCCGAGGTACTTTACTGAGTCTGAAGCAAAGGTACATTTCTGAAACTTCAATCTAAAGCCTTCTTTTATTATTGCCTCTAATACATTTTTTATGTGTCTTATATGTTCCTCAAAGGTGGACGAGTATATCAAAATATCATCGATAAAGTTTACGGAGTATCCTGTAAGATTGTGCTTTCTTAGAATATTACTTAAAATTCTCTGGAAAATTGCCGGTGATGTTTTCAAGCCAAAAGGGAGGCAGGTCCACTGGAAGTGGCCATCTTGTGTGACAAATCCCGTTTTACTTCTATCTTCCACCCGTAGTGGTATTGCCCAAAATGCTGAGTTTATATCTAGTGTAGTAAAATACTTACAATTTCTAGTTTTAATAATCAAATCATCTATTAAAGGGAAAGGTTGTGCTTGTGGTACAACAATTTTGTTTAATTCTCTAAAATCTATACACAAGCGGGATTTTCTATTTTCACCTTTTTTAAATGCCATCGTCACTGGAGCAGCGAACGGACTGTAAGATTCTTCTATTAAGTTATTCTTTAGTAACATGGATATTTGTTTTTCAATTTCTAATTTATCTTCTATAGTACATCTGTATGGTCTTTTACTACAGTATCTATTTACTAATAAATCTATATGAGCTTCATAATTTCTAACTGCTCCTATATCATACTTGTCCTTAGCAAAAATTGTTTTATATTCCTTTATAATTTTCTCTATTTCAATTTTCTTTTCACTATCTAAATGGTCAGTCATACTTACAAATTCTTCTGCTTCTATGTGTTCATTGAAATTTATTGCAAATATTTTTAAATTTCTCTCTTTATTTCTGTTATCTTTAGACATTCTCTCTATATTATTTGTTATTTTCTTTTGTTCTATCTGCAAATCCTCATTTTGAATTAGTCTGAATTTCTTTATCATATCCAATCCGATTATAAAATCATCAAACTCCTCATTCTCTACTATATATACATCCACCTCGTCTTCTAAATCAAATATTTTTATTTTTATTGTTATCAAGCCATCCGTTTTTTTCACACCATTAACCGTTTTCATGTATGCTATATTCACGTTATCTTTTTTTTCTTTTACTTTAATCAGTCTTGAATTTATTAAAGAGATCTGCGAGCCTGAGTCATAAATGCCGCTCACTTCTAGTTTATTTTCTAATATAAGCTTGATTTTGATTAATGGTGTACTTACTCGTTTTTTTTATCAGTATTCATATCTACTTCAATAATCGAGTTATTATGTACGTTTCTGGCTTTGAAAACCTTTTCAGATTCAACTTTATTTTTCTTGAACCAACATGACTCCTCTGGATGATATCTAATTCCTTTGTCCAAATATTCACAAGTCTTACATGGCTTCTTCTCATTACTTTTATTTTTATGAAGGAATGTAACCTTCCTTACTGTAGTAGCGTTCTTCTTGTACATCATACCTTCATATTTTCTTATCTCGTTGAACAAATCAGTAGTGTCGTTGAGTTCTTCCCTATTTAATTTATTTAAGATATACCCAGGTAAGCCTGTTGCAATAAGATCTATCATTGTTTTGGAGTCTATTGATTTGTTTATATCTAGTATAAGCCGTTCTTTTTTTAGAGCATAATCAATTAACAGTCCTTCTTTATACCGGAATGCAAAAGCATACGTGACCATGTCCCATCCTTGGTTTTTAAAAGTTTCTAAAAATTTGTCTTTCCATTCATTCCATTCAGAATTGAGTGTTAGTTTTATGGCCATCGAGCTATACCAATCCAAACAAGATTTTTCCAAAAACAACCTCAATATTTCTATTTTTGTTTCATCTTTTATAATATTAAAGCGTTCACATTCTTTTTCGAATTTCTCTATCCACTGCGTTGCATTAGTATCTTTGCTTGTGAATTTTTCAATAATAAATTTCTCTGAAACATTTTTTAGATTATGTTGATTTTCTTTCTTCGTTGTACTTTCTATTAATTTTTCCAGGATTTGTTGCAAGTTTTCATTTTTTTGTTTTGGTTGTTTTGTGCTCATTTCTTCCAAGTATTGATCTAAAAACTGTATATTACCTTCCTCATCTATGTATGCTTTCTTCTGGTCTTCATCCAATTTTATCCATATCTTTCTACTTTGATACCTCTTGTTTATACTATTTTTTATTTTTGGGAAAGTGTTCATTTTGACAATATATGTATGATGAATCACCGGCTTCAGTTCATCAGGTAAAACATAACATCTTCCTTCTTCCGTAGATATTGAGGTTATGGCTAACACATTAGATTTGCCATCGTTTGAGGCTATCATCGTAAACTCAAATTGCAGCCGGTTCATCTTGTTTTAGTTAACGAAAATGTCGTTTTATAAGATATATTATTGAGGATTTCAAAATAAACCGCAAATTGTTTCTCTGAAAATACAAAGTTTTGTTTTATTTAACACGTGTTTACAATATTATGATAATTATTGTTTAACTATAACACATTTTACACTTTTATCTCACCTGAAAATACAAAGAAACGACATTTAAAGTTCACTAATATCGATTCCTCAACTATATCCTTTCGTTTATCTTTCTATTAATTTTACATAACCTTTATGCAGCAAATAATCTAAATGTCATCCGCCATTAAAAGTCTCACCTCAATCCACTCTATGCGCCACAGACAACTTATAAACGCGCGAAGCGCGGCAAATTTTAAATGAATGAAATACCATTTCATTACATATGTATATGTAGTATGTAAGTGCTCTATTACCGCAGCGGACAGATCTAGACTTAGCTCAGATCGGCCGGAGTAAGTAATACATAAAAGGAACACATTCTACAGCAATATATAAAAGGAACAATAAAACAAATTCTATAGTATTTACATGACTTCAGCGCGCACGCAGTGATATAGACATAACTGTTAACCGATAATGATACATTCTGCACTTCTTATAGCAGATTAGATCAGATTCAACGTCATTATTACGTCCGTTCGAGCACGCGGAACTTGGTTCCAAATAGTTCCAAATAGTTTCTAATAGTTCCAAGATCAGCGTTTCATATTTTAACAGTTTATAACAATATAGTAATTGGGAAAATTTCTCCCACGGCGCTCTCATTCCGAATTGGGTAATTAGGCCTGTGTTGAGGTAACCGTACAACTGATATACTTACATACATTTACAATACTTATATACATACATATTGGTATTACATGACGTGGAACAAACAAATTAATGTGCGATGCCTACGTGTCTATAATAGGGTCAATTCTTAGTGATCAGTGAAGGCGGCGGGCAGGGGGGGGGGAGCGGCGGGCGGTCACGGGCGGCGCGGCTTGGTGTAATGAAATTGACGGATGCAGCCACGTGTAAGCGGCGTCAAGTTACTGCGCCGGCTTTAGAGTCGTCTTCTTCGTGCGCTTTGTGTTATACGTTTTGGTACGTCCACGTAAAAAACGTCTTATATATTTGACATAAGGATTGTTAAATTATATGTTATGTATTAATAAGTACATATGATATCACTGGTTAGATAGAAAATTAGATTCCAATTAAACTACTCTACGTAGCGTTGTGTAGGAAATGAAAGACGGATGATTACACAATGAGGGTGACAAGGAGTGAATTGAAATGAAATGTAATGTACCAGCCACGTGAGCCAACCAGCCAAGTAAAATCGAGTCAGCGGTCACTAATGCAGCTAACATACCAGCTGCCCATTTGTTACTTGGACTAAGTTTCATGCCTTTTGTATGTAACATTTTAAATATTACAAAAATATCGCGAGGGAATAGGCACATCCATGCCGTATACTATAAGTATATGCTGTTTGCGGTCTGTGATGTCTGCCAACCCACACAGTGCGAACATGATAGAGTATGACATTGAAACCTCACTGTTGGTATTCAAACTGTTGTATCGTAGTAAAGCGGTGGTAAGTCAACACCTTGTATATTGTCAGTGAAAAGATGGAGAGTACTGTGGAGTGAAGCACGCCCGAATGCCGGCACGTAGCGTCCGCGCCTCACCCCCGCCGCCGTCCCCAACACCGGCCGCTTTTTGTGTCCTCCCATCTCGCTGTATTGACTCAGTGCTGCCATCGCGTACGAGCTACAGAATGTTGTCAACTACATGCGACTGTTACATCGTAATCACAAATAATTGCATCACATCGCGCCAGTTCATTTAATCAATTTTACAAATATAGGTCTCAAGTCTGTCTGTTGTGTGTATTATTCCAGTTTGTCACTCACTACATCACTATTATCACATTCATTACCATGAATAAGTATTGCGTCATCCTGCTCCACACCGGCTAAAAGTAATTAATTCTAATTGACTACTTTACCCAAGTTCCATTTACTTAATAGTAGCTTTGCCCGCGGCTTCGCCCGCGTGGAAATTAATTCGTCACAAAGTTTCTCCCGCGTAAATAACGACAGCGCGCGAATTCTAGGATACAATGTTGAATGTAGAAATGTACGAAGGCTATATGTTGTTCCACAGCCTTCTCTTGTTGCGAAGATAAACAGTTAGTCATTAGATTTAGTAACATGCTATTAAATATATCGCAATAAA
>DWUN01002900.1:0-12928 GCA_018249975.1 Passova gellias
AGTGACTCAGAGTCTGGATGTGTGCCCGGTGCATGGCAATAGGCTCACCACCTATTCCATTTGGGACTTAAGCTTAACTGGTGAAATATGGGGGTGTACTACACACTCCTCTGCCTACCCCTTCGGGGATTACAGGCGTGATGTTAAGTTTAAGTTCACAAGTATATTAAAAGACTAACTAGTAAGTAATTAGTACTCTAACATCTTCATACCGATTAGTCTGATATTCATGAATATCTGGAGTCTGAGCTTGTAATAAGCAGTAGTATTTCACTATTGACAGCCAATTAATATTTATTTGTATCAACTTCATGTTCAATATACTTCCAACAATTAGAAACACTGGTAGGTATATTTTCAATTAAACAGGAAAAAGAGTTGCCTATAAATCTACCGTCTTTTAAAGTGTTTATAATGTTATTTTTTGATTTTATAAAAAAACATATGTATTATAACAAAATAAATAAAAATCTGTCTTGTAGCCGATGTGAATTGCTTCAGGCTTTGATTTCGCTCTGGCCAGGACGTTAAAACCTCTCCGTGTTTATTGGCATGTCATCTGCTGCTGAACGTTATAACTGCTGCAGGTACTTTCACTAGGTCGCATAACGCTCATCCATTGCTTATCCAGGTGGCGCAGATCCTCGCGACGACGATCTGCGTGGCAAATCCGTGGTGGTGTCGACGGTATGGAGCTACGAGCCGGTTTCGCGCTCCTGGTACAGCGAGGGAGGCCTTACCGTGCCAAGGAAAAACTTCGGGCTTGTCGTCCATCGCAAGGCTCTGTACGCAATTGGAGGGCAAGACAAGAAGGGCAGGTACGAAATTGGAGCCTCAAATTTTAATGCTTCATATTAACAGACTATTTGGTTATACGAGTGTGTGAAGCTACCAATATTTTGTACCTGTGAGAACACCAGTTCCTACATATAAAAAATAGCAAACCTAAAACAGATAAACATCGGAGTAAAAAGTCAATAGAATTGAATTGAATTTTAAACAAAATTCCTATGTATTTTATTTCAAATTATATTTCATTTAACAAAGCTATAAGTTTTATCCAATGTACCAAAGATTTGTGTAATTAGTTGAACGGTTTAGTGTAGTTTTAGTTGTTCACATCCTTACCTATTTTAAAACAAACGCCAATTACTTTTTGCTCCTATTTACAACTTGCAATAGTAAATAGCTTTACATATTTCGTACGCTTCATGTGTATGTATGTATATACGTAGTTTGGTTTGAAACCATTGGCCTGAAAATTAAATTATTGATGTATGAAATTACGCTACTTACAATACGTCGGCAATATAAATAATCGCATCTTTGCCGACATAGCATTGTTTAAAAAAAAACCTGTGTATGTCGCATTAGCATTGAAAAATTTAATCATATCTGACTTTTAAAAAATCCGAGGGTTCTGCGTTCGGTGGAAAAGTTTGATTCGAAGACGAGCAGTTGGAGCGAAGTGCGGCCGATGGGAGCGCCGCGCACCGCCGCCGCGGCGATCAAGTATCGGGACTACATCTGGGTGGCCGGCGGCATGACCGGCCTGAAGCGGAAACCGGTGTGCAAGACTGTCGAGTGCTACAATTCCGACACCAATGAGTAAAATAACTAACTACCTTAAATTTATTTCGTAAAAAGTCCAATTTTATTCAGACTAAATAGGACTATACAAAAACGAATAATAATTCAATCTTAACACTTTGATTGCCGGTTACGCTTTACAGATAGAACTATTTATATTCAGAAATTTTAAGGCTTATTAACTCTGAAGTTCTATCTATAGTCGTACTATCATACCGTTCTTCAAAGTTCGAGGAATATAGATCTTTTTCAAGCACTAACTTCCATCTGCTCTGTATCAATGAAAACAAATGTTATTTAAATATTACACAGATGGACCGAAATATACAGTTTGCGTTTCCCAAGATGTTTTGCAACCATGTTCGCTATGAACGATAAATTGTACATCATTGGCGGAGCCGGAAAAGTCACAGAAAAGGTTGGTAATACAATGATAATAATATGTATATTTATATTTATATTTCCTTGGCATGAAAACGACTCTCAGAGTTAACTGTATATGTGACTGAGATTAATTGTTATTATGCAGGACAAAACGCCGAGCAGCGTGAGCGCTATCGACGTGTGGGACTGGCGCGAGAGACAGTGGAAATTGGAAACGGAGCTGTCCATTCCGCGTCACGGCCACGCTCTCGCTTACCTGGGCACTCAAATTATCATTATTGGTACTCCGACGCATTACATAATAGTATCACGTCTTAATTACCGGAAATCTATCGTTATATTTAAAAATTTCAAATTTCGAATGTGGAATTAATCATGAAACGTATACGTTATAGAGTTTGCCCTTCCGGTTGATGCTCCCTTATCAGTTGAAACACGATATGATTATGTTAATGTTCTTACTAACATTATGTAGTATTGCACATGATTCAAATGACACTTAATATGATTCAATAATAATCGATTGTTCATTATGAATATTGGTACTCGAATAGGAATAATGGTATGACGAATATAATGTTCCAAGTATGATTCCGGAGTCCGGGACAAGCAATTATTTATTATTGCTTGTGCAGTCTTGTTTGGAGCGTCGTCATTTACCTGTTTTTGGATACAAACCCCTAGGCTATATATGGCTATTTTAATATATACTTCGTCATAGATAAACAATAATTATGCTTTGCACTGAAAAAAAAGCATGTAAGTATTTTTTGACTTTTACGCGAGCAATACAAATTTGTCGTATGTATACTTTTGTATCGTATAACAGGTGGTGTAACGACAATCTACATGCGAGCTCTGAACAACGTGGAGTCGTTTTGCTGCGAGCGCGGCGCGTGGATCCGCGGCGTGGCGAACCTGCCCGCGCCGCTGTCCGGCCACAGCGCCATCACACTGCCGCCGGCTTCTCTCATGTGACTCCTACGCTTCTTGAGCTTTTGAACTTAGTACATTATATCTAAGTCACCCTAAACAACATGTTAAGTTATATTTTCATTCGCTCTTGGTTGTTTCGTGCGTTTCTTTTAAGTCATATATCGCGTCTTGTGTTCCTTTAAAATTGTCAGATGTTACAGTTTTTCATCTATTTCAATTTAAAGTTATATGAATGCCGTAGTTGTTTTAACGTTTACACGCACTTATTTAGGTTATTAATTTATTTTGTATATTAAATTGGATATTAAACCGTGTAAAATTGTATTCAAATATGCATATTTTAAGTTTGTTTCTGTCATCGTCTATTTAACATACACACTTGTTTTTTCACGTAAAATGTTATTTTAAATTTAACTTTGTGTCCTCAATTTGGTGTGCATAATAAATTATTGTGTAAATCTATTTGTGTTTATAACAATAACGATATATAAGAGTAACAAAAACAACCGGAGTTAGATTAATTTAAAGAGTCGACAACAATGCTCTCACTTCAGCTTAGACATTATCATAATAGTGAAAGATATATTGCATAATTAGTAAAAAAATAAATGCATAATAGTACGAATATACTCAGTAAAAGAGTATTCTCGTATAAAAAAAAACATTGAATAGTAGTGTATGCATCTATTTTTAGAATTGTCATCTGTGATAAAGTAAAATATATCGATATTTATTACGTTACAATGCTGATTATATTCGAATGTTTATTGACCAGGGATGAAGAATGAGTAGTCGTTTAATTAAAAGTAATTTGTTTCTTTTATTTATTTACAACATTTAATAAATCATTTGACTACTTTTCCAATAGCTCGAAAATAATGCGAGCAATACAAAGAAAAGTCTTAATATAAAGCTAATATCACAATAGATAATATGTTAAAATTCATGGTATCGAGTAGCTAATGTACTAGTTGACAGGAAGAGGTCATATCCACTGTGATCATAGACAATAACTAATGTCATTAAAACATTGGATGTTCTGAAGGTCAAGTTAAGTCATAGTGATTCAAGTAACTTTGGATACCAGCGGAAATATTATTACTCAGGAATAGAATCTCTGCTTAAAACCACACCTCCCGACAGATGCCCTGGTAGTCCAATTTGAAACCGTCTTCACATGGATCGTAGGATTTGAAAAACAGGATACTGTTGAGGGGAGACATCTTCTTGGGCTTAATAATACCTACGACTTCCTGGAAACAGAAGTGAGAGTAATTAATGTATGCATAATTACAGACTGACTGGCCCGTTGGTCCAGAGGGTTGATCCTGACTGTTAAATCGTGGGTTCAATTCTTACCCAGGACATGTTTTGGGCAATGAGAAATGTTAATACCATATATCAGTTACCTAAATATCATATCACGATTCTGCCTAACTCCCTAGTCCCTACTAGATGGTCGTGTTATTAGTGTTGTTTGATTTTTGCCGTGCTCTAAGACTTCGTAATTACCATGTCAGTTTATACTATCGGTAAAGTTAATTTTTTTATTATATAACAAGGCGCTATTGAGTTTTATACTTTCACATGTCATGCTTATCTTATCCACAAAAACCGATGCAATAGTTTATGTCTACATGTAAAGGAGATAATTCTTGGATAAGTTATTTAAATTGTCATCATATTTGTTTTACTGTAGCTGTATGAATGTCTAGTTTATAATTAGAAAATTGAATTGAAGCTAGTCATTGGGCCTTCATGGAAATGAACTTAACTTAAAAAAAATGATTACAGCTTAACGATAGAATTCAATAAAATTTATCACAATGGTAAAAACATAAAAAATATCAAAAAAGGTTAAGATAACAAAACTGTATCAGGATATATACGAGTATATATCAATTAACTTACCGTTTCCGCTGTGTTATGGTCATTGCTTAGGTCAATGATGTTTCCTCCTGTTATATGGTCACTTCTGTGATGTATATGCCTTGTTTCGGCAATCACAGCTAACACGAAAATCAGAATGAACCCAATCTTCATAAACGTCATATTTAGGACGTGGCGGAACAAACTGAATATAGATTTTTGACAACTTTTTCCCTCCGTTCCTTATTACTGCGGTATATTTACTGATATGCGTGCTCAGCGGCATCCTTTTAAATATTGCCCGATAGAGCTATCACATATGGCGTCTACGTCACACGGAACGTCGCCGTGCGTTGGACGCCAGGTGCCAGGCAGACTGCGGGAATGAATATTATTTCATGACGCAAAGCACGCATCACATTTACACTAAGCCCTTAATTCATTGAAAAACCAAATGCGTACTTACCACTCATTCCTTGTTCTTGCTAAACGACTTTGAGTTTAAAAAAAGATACTTAATAGTTTGAAACCTTGCAATTGTGTTTATTTAAGCAATTTATATGTATAGTATACATTTCCATTCTTATGTATAAAATAATAATATCAGTACCTAATTAATATTGTGCGTGTTATTCAAATTCATTTCTTGAATCATGTACAATTTAAAGCACTTGACACTGCCGCGCTTATACATCGAGAATGATCTGTCGGGTTAAAAACAAAATTTGGATGCATTGTTACGTATGCTTGTGCAAAATTGAAATAAAGAATATTATTTGTATTATTAGTATAGGTATAAAATTCTACCGTATGCATGTTACAAAGTATTTGCACATTTCATTTATGGTATGATGATGAAATGTGCGTTTTCATTCATATTTGTCCATTGACGACCATACTGCTGTTAGGTTACGTGCTCAAATGTTACAAGTCTAACATAAACAATGAACCACATCCTTGTTTATCTCGAGATCACTAAACATTGGTATTTGGCAAACGTAAGCAAACAGTCGTTTCCACTTAGATGGTCGAGAATTTAGGTCTACTCGGAAAAGTGAGTGCAACATTTTTTAAAAATGTAAGCAACGTGGTGTCCTGACCACAATGTGCCAAATATTTTCTATGGTCACTAATATTAAATGTCAACTATTATTACTAAAAAAACAAAAGCTGACACCAAATATAACTGACACTGTAATATACCATAAAGACTGTTGTGTTAAAAGTAAACAATTGAAAATAAAGCCTATTCTTTTTTCCATTTTTAAATTTATTTTGCAATATCCTTGCGTTGGATTTATTAATTTACATGCCACATCGTTCACTATTATAATTTTTGTTAATCAATATCTGTTTTCCTTAAATTGTTATCACTCTATTACATTCTAATTATAATTTTGCTAATCATAACTTACATTTATTTTGTAAACAGTAATAATTCTGTTTATCATCAAATCTGAATAAAGCACTTCTTTGTATTAATATATTTAAACCATATAAATATTAATCTTATCGTTCCCTGTCGATTCAACTAAGATAATTTCCAACAAACAATATGTATCACTTATATTTATATTACTTATATTTATGTTGTCTAAGTTACTGTGTAATAATTTTCAAATTAAACTTTTAATGGAGGACTATTATTTCTTACATAATATTATGTACATTTTATATAAATTTGGAATACTTACGTTTTTATTGGCATAATAATTTCGGTTATTTAGAATAATACGTGATATAAAGTAAAGTCAAATTCAATTCAAATTGTTTTATTCATTATAAGGATTATAATAGTTCAGGTATCTCATAATTTTTTAAATTTATTATTGGTAGATAGATAGCTATGGTAGATGAGGAAAAAATCCGATTAGCAGAAACTGCTAGCCGTGTTTTTAAATAAGAAAACAACAATTTGCCATGATGCCAAAAAAGTGCATCCCTCAGTAATTTAATTTACTGTTTAAAACAATAGAATTTGAAACTTTTAACACAAATGTATATGATATATTTCAGCAGTGTGAATTATTTCTACAGTATATATCAGTGTAAAGTATATTCATGATTTTCTCTCCGCAATTTATCTGTTGCTTCAGATATTAAAATATTTCTTATTTAACCGAACCAGTAAGACTCATTTGTGATCCCGATGACAATACGCATCGTAAATTTGATCCTAAGATTTCACCTGGCGGACATGTAGAATTATCTGTAAAAAAGACATAGTTCAATGTGTATTCAAAATAATGATAGCACAGTCTTAAATAAAAAAGAAAGTTTTATAAATAGATATAATGTAAATAGTCTTAAATAAAAGTGTTTGTTTCTTACATAATAAAAGTGATAAAGATTCATGCAGATCATCTGATATTGGGTAGCGATTTCAGGGAATTTTTATCTCGTGTCAGATTGCATTAGAGAATTACTTGAGATTTGACAAGGATATTTTCCTGTTAGAGATGGACCGATTGAGTGCAGCCGAATAGCCGACTAGCTGACTAGTCGGTTGCAGAAAATCCGACTAGTCAGCCAGAAGTCGAAATCTTTAAGTTCAGTTACCAAAGACAATGCCTATTATATCAACAACAGTGATCATTTCATTTCAATTATCCTATTTTAAAAGAATGAATGAAATGAATACAACCAGCTGACTAGTCGTCCACTAACAAACATGGTGACTAGGGGACTTTACCGAGTAGTAGACACATTTCCAGTTCCCTCCCCTTTTGGAACAGCTCTTGTCTAAGTAGGTATACATTTCTTTTTTTAGTACATTAGATGAAGACTATTTTTAGATATACCTATTAATCTATTTTTTGTCAAACCTACAACAGTAGGCATTCGTCCTTTTAATTATAGATAAAAAGGTACAGTTATTTTTTAACAATGTAATAGAAATAAAATGTAAAAATGTTTTCTGAGTAACGCCTATGCAAAAAAGTCAGGGGAAAAAACATGCCATTCATTTTAATAAAGGTTTAATTACGTTAATTAAAGAAAGTTTAAAAGGCCACTTTGATTAAGTTATTTTACAATGTTAGTGTAATTTTGACAGAAATTGGCCGGCCATTAGCGTATTTATTATTACATACTCGTAGTGTAAAACAAAGTCGCATTCCGCTGTATGGCCCTATATAAGCTTAAATCTTTAAAACTACGCAACGGATTTTGATGCGGTTTGTTTTAATAAGTGATTCAATAATAATAACAACATACATTTTATAGTAGAAAAATACTGTTTTAATTTATATGGTAGAACAACGTTTGCCGGGTCAGCTAGTAATGGAATAAAAATGTTTTAAGCGTAATCAAATAAGAAAAACGTTCACAATTTTTTTATTAGCATACTACCTATTGTTGTGTTAAATTTTAGCGCTGAGATGTTTTAGTGAAATAAAATAGACAACGGTATTATATTGTTATGTAATAGGTTTATTAAAAACATTCATTAATTGTTATGCAATAAAAAATACACAATTAAAAGAGAAATTAACGAAAATGTGAATTATCTCTTCTTATAATTATCACCGTCCGTTGGGTTAGTTTGCGGTTTAAAATATGGTAAAGGCATTTGGAAGTGTTGTTTGTATCCTCTCGATATTTTTGGTGTGCAACTTAATAAAATTGCTATAGGTGGATTATAGCCTGGGTTGAAATAAGCAATCATATGGTTCGTTCCCAGCGTGTTTGGTAGTTGAATGTCTTGCCTGAGCGGATACTCAGCGGCATCGCGGAAGAAGGGTTCGTCCATTGTAGGCAAAATGTTGTTAATTATTGCATCGTGTTCCAATTGGTCCAGTAAATCATCATTTGATCTATGTTTTCTGTCCGGATATGTGCTCATCGCCGAATCAATGCTATCCAAGTTATACCCCATATTGTCAGAAGCAAAACCATTGGGTCGCAATAAATGCACCAATGCAGGGTAAAAAGGTCGTTTGAAATTAGCTTTTTTTAAGTCACTTTCTTCATCTACATATTCCAAATTATTGAAATATCTTACTTCTTCTTCAGGCAACGGCGGTGAATACTGTAATGGTACTTCAAAATCATTTTGAGTATAATATTGTTCTGATGATATATCGTATTTAGGTTTAGAGAATGTATCCAAGGAAGAAATTACCGATAGTATTTGCTGGTTGTCGTGTACATTTGCCAGCTTTTTGGGCCGCACTCCGTTCGCACGTCTCGTTTGATTGTAATCTCCAAGATCCACTTCAATAACCGCAGTATTTGAATCGCCATACTGTACACTGACTGATCCAGTAAAAAGTATTACAAACAGAAAGTATGACAAACAATTTACACTGCTCCTCATTTTGTCCACTACGTTGAAATTCTAAACACATAATAATAATAAATCTAATTAAACGAAGCTATGTCACAGATAAAATTGCATACCAACAAAGTGTCACGTTACAACTTTGCAATATCGGGTCCAATGTTTCTTTAAACATAATGCATTGTAACTAATGTACTATTCATTTTTTAACATAAGGGTTTGGTTTAGAGAATTTTCATGTACAATTTTTCAATATATAAGGACCTATCTACAAAATTACAAGATTATAGCTACAGTAGTGTCCACAATACATTGGGGTGTTAAAATATATTTATTACATATAGAAATAATAGAAATAATAATAATAACACATTTTTTTTATTTTATTATACAAAGTACATAAAAAAATCTTTTTTACATTCAATTTCTTCTTTGTGATGCGTACGCTTTACATTTCTTAAGTTTTACGATATTTTCATTGTGGTCGTCGGTATATCAGTATAAAATATAAAATCAAATATGCTTCTTGTCTGACATTATTCTTGGTTGATGGCCGAGCAGCGTATGCACCTTCACCCCAGTGCTTGCGTCGCTGATGTCTGTATTTCGCTTCCTAAGAAAATTAATATCCTCGGATCTATACGATGGAGCGTTGTATGTATTTGCCTTAGCAAGACTTCCAGAGACAACGGAAGGTGAGCAACTAAGTAGTAATGGCACGGCGCAATTCCCTACATTGGCATTCGGGAACAAACCCACAGCGGAACCACCGGATGATGATATCCCTCCAGATCCATATGAAGCTGACATACTTGGCGCATATGAAGATCTAAAAGCAGCATTATTATTACTCCAACGATTCTGGTCGATGTGATCGACAGCCATTTTTGGTGTTTCTCTCATATGCATGAAAGAACTTGGCTGCATAGATGTATCTATACTTGACTTTCCATGCATCATTGTACTGTGACCGTTGTTTCTTGATACAAAACTGTTGTGATCATGTAACTGTTCGAAATTATTTACAGTTTGGCCAATTGGGAAAGAATGATGTAAATTCTCGTGTCTTTGTGCATGTTGTAGAGCCAAGCCAGAATTCATGGCCATTGATTTACGGGTATTCATATTGTTTTCTTGATGCCAGCGTTGATGCGCTTTTAGTTTCCCATCAAGGTCCATGTGTTGACTACTGAATGAACTGATAGGCATTGATTTATCAATAGTGAAATGCTGTGAACTTCCATCCATTTTCATACTGTCTTGTTCTAATTGAGAAGCAACTTTTAATTTATCTAACTTTAAGTGATCGTCATGAGCCCATCTAACTTTTAAAGGATCGTGTAAATCAGAGGGAATGAGATCTTCTTCGTGCATGGAACCGGACCTATGTGAATGTCTGTCATGCATGTGTACTGCTTCTTTGAAGGGCCTTATTTCTTGAACATTCGTTTGTTCTTCAAATGTTTGTGGAAAATTAAATTGAGCATTAAAATTAGGTTGCTCATTATTAAACATAGATGCCATTTTCAACTGCTGCTTTTGAAGTGTCTTATCTTGCAAGCTGTCACTAGAATGCTTCATTTCTAACTGATTAGCAATTGGCTGAGCCTGAGGCAAATTAAACCTTTCATGTAATTCTGAATTTTCTTTCTTCAACTTGTGGTTGGCATCTGCCAAGGATGGTTTCTGAAATGGCATTTGATGCGAATCATCAACAAAGTCCATATTGTTTAATATTTCCTTATGAAAATCAGACGTAGCTCTGACATGTGACTGTACTGTATGATCATGCGTCTTTTCATTGTCATGATGTTCATCTACATGATTTTTAAGTTGAGTTTGTCCAGATTTCAAATTTGAAGTAGTCTTGGATAACGCTGATCTTTCCGGAAATTTACCATTTTCGGAAGGCTCATGTGAGTTTGCTTCATGTGTTGTACTTATCACCTGTGAATCTTGATTCTGTGACGAACGTGATAAGTCCATTTGTTTTTCCTCAACTGCATCATTATGTGCCTGTTCTTGATTGTTACCTACTGTCATTGGCATCTCATGCATCTCGTGATGAAGATTTTCATTTGCTCTATTCTCATCATTATGGGTGGAAACTTCTTTGTTGAGTACTGTTTCATCAAGGTGCGTAGTTTTTTTATGGCTTTCACTCGATAAATTCTCAACTTGTTTGCTTTCATGCCTCACCTTATCGTTCTCACTTAATTCTTGTAAATGGCCAGTATGCGACTGATTCTCTAATTTCATTTGCATGTGCTCGCTAACATCAGATGCAGAGCTATCAGCCTTTTTCATTTTATTTTTATTTTCAGAAAGATTCTCTGTAAGTTGTTCTTCCATATGCAAACCTTGTACTTCATTCGATTTTATCTTACTATGACTCTTGACATGAGATTCTTTATCCTTTTCTAGAAATTCCCCACTTAAATGTTTATTGTTTTCCATATTTCCATGTTCCTTACATTCGACGCTGTTCTTTAATTCTGAATTGTTAAGTTCTGTAGAAGTATTGTCCTTACTTTTCTTTGTCGGTTCATCCGGTTTCGCTGTATTTTCTTCTAGTGTACTACGCGTATTGTCATTATGTGGCATATCTTCTATTTCAGATTTATCTTTTTTAAGACTATCACTATGTAGTTCCATCTTTTTTCCTTCAGTTATAGAAGTCATAATATCTTCCATCTTATTTTCTTCAATACCTGAATTAGTCTGAGCATTGTTGTGTATATCAGCAGCGGCTTTCATTTTGACATCAATATTATTTGCGGTGCTATCTTTTAAGTTAGTCGTTAATTTAAAATTGTCTTCTAGATTTTGAGAAATTTCAAAGTCTTTTTGATTATTTACAAATTCTTTCCATTGAGCCAATCTTTTTTCATCAGATTTTTCCATCTTTAAATGAGCATTTGAAATATCTGAGCTCCTACCAACCGTGTCTAAACTTTTGATTTTTCTTTGGATCTGCTCCAGCGCCTGTCTTGCTTTTTCAATGTCATCACGTAATTCCTTATCAGTGTCAAATCCTACATGTTTATGCTCACCATTTTCAGCAGAACTTTTCTCTACTTTTTGTAAATCTTTTTGGAAATTTTCGACAGCCACTCTTGCCATGTTAATACTGTCTTGAATTTCACTTTCTGATAATGCATCAAAAGTGTGATCAATTGAATCGCTTTTCAATTTGCCCACTGAATTGTTATCGTCGCAAAGTTTCACTTTAATTTGGTTCTTACAACTCTCTCGGGAATCGGCTTGAGCTTGTTCCTCATCTGAATCACGATAAACGTGGTATCCAATTTTTTTCTTGACAATAATAGGCTTCTTAAAACCAAAAGAACCACCAAGTCCAAGCTTGCTTAAAGTTTTTGCAGTTGCGCGGTCTTCTGAATGTTCTGACGTTTTTTCGGAAAGTGTTTCTTGTAAAATAGATTTCTTTTCTCTTTCTTGCGGTATTGTAATATGTTTTTCCGTAAGGCTAGTACTGTCAGTATATCCTTCATGTGTTGGCGCAGCAATGGCGATAGTCGCCAAGGCAGATAGTACTGCCAGTGTCTTCATTGTATGCTAAGATCTGTTTGATATTGAGATCAATCTTCTTACGGTATTTATACCAAAATAAGCGGACATTATCCTATACTATCATTTTAACAAAACGTGCCTAACAATACACACTTTAAGAAACGCGTGCTGAAACGCTACCTTCCGCTTCTCAGAATGCTCGATATTTTAATAGTAAGTTATAGCGCGTGTTTGTTTTAATTCATACATGGTCACTACATAGCCATATATTATAGCATAGTTACAAAGTATAAAAACAGATCCACCATCACGCCTATCTATAGATCAACAACAGAA
>DWUN01002901.1:0-12927 GCA_018249975.1 Passova gellias
CACATTTCACCAGTTACGTTTAAGTCTCAAATGGAATAGGTGGTGAGCCTATTGCCATGCACCGGGCACACATCCAGTTAGCTAAGCTAAGAAGCAGCTAAGATGAGTCCGTCAAAATAATACACTTTAATTGCAACTTATGTTATTATATATTTTTACTTGTATTATGTTTTCTTTACGTTAGATAATGTCTTAACTTTACTGACCTGTTTGGTTTAACGTTATAATAAATAATTATTTTATAACTGGAGCCGTATCTCTTTACAACGGAAGTTTATTTCTACCTCGAAACTGTTTTTATTAAAGCAGTTTGTTTCACTGTAGAAGTTCTTTATATGTTCATACCATTCCATGTGTCTATAAGCAGCCATCTCATCGCTCAGATATAACAACACAAATGTAACCATGTTGGTCACATCATGGATACTACCAACTGCACTATTCCCTAGCCCTATTCCTGCCATCATATTCCTAATGAATACTAACTAATATTCTCATTAATTTAATACTGACTAAACCAATCGACATCTACAGTCTTATTCCTACAGTTCTATTCGAGATCGAACGTTTTGTACAAAGCACGGAAAATTAAAAACATTTTGACTAGGAAGTTTTATTAATAAACCCTAGGGCTGACCACACAAAATAATTATGAATTAATTAGACGTTTTTTTACATGTTGATAATTATTAAATATCTAAAAGCAATTAAGCTTTTAATAAGTTCAATAAACGAATTTTATGTTAAGACCAATTATCTCCAAACTGTTATTTAAAAATTATTCGGCATGATATGTCTATGAATTTTCATTTATGATACTCCTTTATCGAATTTTCTGTAATTATATAAAACTCCTAACTGAATAGATCTAGTCAAAAATCGTAGCCAAGAATGTTTTCTTATCGACAATACTAATCATTCGTTTGGGATCAGGAGTTAATTAAAAATTTCCTCTAACAATCCAATATCGTAATAAATTTTTCATCGAATAACCCGATCGAATAAACTTAAAGGGATTCGTGTAAACAGTTACAGAGATATGATTTATAATTTTTTATTTATTTCATTCGCAATATTGTTTATTGAATTTGGTAATACTTACGTAAGACGAAACGATGGATCGGGTAATTATGTTTATTTGAAATGCCTGTTTTATTTTTAATTAATAAGTAAGTATTCATAATTTTAAATAAAAATACAATTTGACTATTGTCATAATAGGTTTGATATCTTTTAGAAAATAATCTCGACAGCGAATTCGTTAAACATGAACAGTCAAACGCGGAGATGAGGCCCGAACGGCCTATATATATAGCAGGTCAACAATATATAGCACCTGATAACCTGCCAGAGAAAAACCGAGAATGTTGGATGAGCCTCGACGCTAAGACACATTTTGAGACTATGGACAAACTTGACGGTAAACGTTTGGAAAATTATACATCCTAATGTACATAAAGAAGTGGTAGCCAGGATAATATCAGATCAAAAAACGTATTTTTCTGAAATAACATGTAATTAATACATGATACAAGCCTCAGAAGGTAATGAATGGATTGTAAGGAAATTTGGTCCGATATATTATTTTAGATTTTCGCCGGAAACAGCCTAAGATCGAATATAGTAGGAAATAATAAAATTAAATAGCAGTCTTATTACCTCTGACTACCCAGAGCTTTATATCACGACAAGCATTGACCATTAGGGTCTTAACAAGTCTGGATGAAAAAAATAATTATAGAACACTAAATATTGCCATAATTCCTGTATTAATACAAAGACAACTTAAATCATTTTAGATATAGTAGGTAGGTATTTGCTTAATATCTAAAAAATGCTAACCCATATGTGTTAAAATAAATTTCTACTGTATGTAATAAATATTTAGCACTTTAAACCGCTATTAATAATAATAATCTAGTTAAAACCGATTATTTCATGTGTGTTTTGACCTAATCGTAAATTATCCTTATACACAGAGCATCAAAGTTAACCGATTCACAAAATTAATAATTGAAAATGGATCAGGCATTGGAAATACATATTTGATGAGGGTTTCGAAGAAGGTACACGAGTTTAGTCGATAAGCTAGCGTACAAAATAAGTACGCACGTACTAAATTCGATAACATATTAATATTTGACAACTGCTATGGTTCAGATTACTCGCATGTACGAATATGCTTCTACGCTTGAAGTCTCATTTGGAATCCTTCTTATCACTCAAAGCTAACAAAACTACGCAATCTTTGCTGTTTAAAGGTAGAAATAGATGCAATGCGATGCAGAGCAATAAAACCCAAAGAACCTTACCTCAATGTTACTTACTCCAGATATTCTAAATATGTTACAGACCGTTACGCTAACGTTCGCAAGGAATATCAGGACGCGGCCACAAACGATGATTTTGATGGCCAAATGCTAGCAGTAAGTGATATTATTTAATTATATAACGAAACTAAAATAAGATTATAGGAAGAGAAAAAAGCATTGGCTGTAGTTAATTAAAATTTATTGTCTATCAAAGCTACCTTTGCTTATAGGTATGTTGGCAGTTGGTTTGGCGGCGACCTTTTTTTATCCTGTTGGTAGGCACGAGCCTCTTGCAAGTGTGTGAGGCCGCTGGGGATTACCCATCCAGCGGATAGTTTTAATCCGTCCTTAAGGCTTCCGATAAGGTCAAATAACGATAGTAATAGAATCACGAAAGGTCGTTTGAATTTACAACTGCGTCAGGGCCCTGCGTGCTTCACTTATGGGGGAATTGAAGATTTAATCAATATTTTTAACCATCAACAATATTATTACTTATTTTTTACAATCGTTTTGTAATGGGCAAATATTTTTTTTTACTAGCTCAAAATTGTTTCATTTTATGATATCTTGTTTATTTAAATAAAGTGGTGTCATGTTTAAAATAAACAAGCTTTATTATTATTATCTATAATTGTAGGTGATGTTGAAGAGCCGAGGTGCGGCTGAGCGCGAAATGTACAAGGTGGGCGGAGACACTGGTCTCATTCCCGCGGGTATCAATTTAGGCGGCTTCTGCATGATGAGGATGCCAAACTCTCTGCTGTAAGTTATTTTTTAACTTTGCATTAAAATTAAATCGTGGGCGCTAGACGAATTGAGTTTGAGAACCTGTGCTCTAAGCAAATATGAAAGAAATATACAAATTACATTAATTTAAATGCTACTATTTTCCTATATGGATATTTCCGTCTTTTGATATGTTAAACTTTCCAAAATATTTTTTCATCGCAATATTAGACATATCTTAAAAGTATAACTTAAGGCTAAACAATTTTTTACTTATATCTATTACAAGATAAAAATATCGATAATTAATCAAGTGTAACCGTTAAACCAATCCATTTTCACCTTCATTAATTACAACGTTCAAGTAATGTGTGGCATTTCGAAAATACCTTCCATTATCTATAAGTTAATATAACATTATCTTTACTGCATATGAAGAAAGTCCTCAACACACATAATCTCGACGTGATGGGTAACGCTCGGTCTTAAGACATTAACGTAAAACGAGATTTATGTCCCGGGAGCCGGGTCAATACACGAAGCTTGCAAAATGTAAAAACTAACACGGCGAATCATAATTCTGTCGTCACATTCCTTCATCATTTTTGACATTTTGCTTAAAAAGCACATATGTACATATTTTTGCGTTTCGAACTGTAAAAAAATGAAATAACCTAAAAAAATTAAAATTGGATTTATACATTGTACTTTTTAAACGTATTTTCGTCTCCCAAAATAATTGTAACATTATACCGAGTTATACAACTGTTAAATTCCAGTAAATATGTGAAGCTGATTGCCATGATTTGAGCTCAGTTTACGTAGGTAGATACATATTAATACTGTTACTCATATTATCAGTTCTTTTAGGCATTAGACGCAGTCATCAATTTACCACAAATAAATTGCTTTAATAATAAAATAAAATAAATAATATTATTAATAATAATAATCTTTAAATAATCCGCACTTGGCAACCGTGGTAGATGGCCTATGTGGTATGTGGTATGGCCTAAGTCCTTCTCACTATGAGAGAAGACCCGGTCCAACAGTGGTCCAACAAAAAGGGTAAAAAAAAATTGGTTTTAGGGAACATTATAAAGGCAAAAAGCACGAGAGTCACCAATATCTTTACCTGTAAATCAAATTCATTATTTGCACACAGTAGGTACAAATTTTTGCACAAGTTGGCACGAAATAGTCGTAAGGTTAACACGTGAAACTGGTTCGCATGAGAGCATACGTGTAAAGCTTGTTGAGGTAAAACAAAAATTACAGCCGCAGACTAAAATAATATTCAGCTCATAAAACATTACCGTCGTACTAAAATTTTCCTGTGATCACTTCGTATTCTGGAACGCGTTGCTGTAATATTTATTATGTTATTTACTAGCATAGCCCGCGGCTTCGCCCGCCTGGAAATCAATGTGTCACAAAGTTTTCTTTGGCAATGTTGCGATAGTTTCGTAAAACAATGAAATTCCTAGAAAAACAAAAAAAAACTGGAAGAAAAAAGTAGCCTATGTTCACTCTAAGACCCACAAGTAACTCTATATGAAATTTCATTACAATCGGTTCAGCGATTTAGCTGTGATCACGTCACAGACAGACAGACAGAGTTACTTTCACATTTATAATATTAAGTATGGATGTGCTTATTATTTTTACATCTTTCAACATTGTCGTACCTATTAAATCTTAGTATTAAGGTTCTAAAAATAACTATATTTTTATCTTATCTATGTAGATTATATTAATCTAGAATCGTTTGATACCAATTATATGAACTAGTATAAAAGCAATGTTGGAGTATATTCTAGTAGCAGAGTAAGACTTGTACCTACGTAAAGGATTTCGAATATGCAGATTGAAATTTACAGGTTTTATCATCGCATGAAACTACGCAACAATACTCACTTTCGCGTGACACATCTTCACAACGACCTACAAAACATGGTGTTGGAAGCTCGCATCTCTCTGAACGACCTCCACCTGCTCGGCTCCTACGACCGCTCCACCACCAGCGATAACGACCCATCTATCCTTTACTACACCCCGACATACGGACAAGTGGAGTAAGAACTTACGATTCCGATATAGGCGTGTGGAAAGACTATTATTACTGTCATATCATTACGCCAGGTCGCTAAAAGGGTAGACAGAAAGCACCGACACCTACCTGTATTTTAAAAATTTAAAATGAAGGACCATCTTTAATTAATCTTGCTTAAATGAATTTCCTTCTTTAGTCCTAATCCTCTTCCTTTAAATAACAATAATATGAATGGTTTAATGATTAATTGTATTATTAATATACTGGGATGCCATGCGGACAAAATCGCGAGTAACGATTAGTATGATAGTTGATAATAAAAACACTTTTACAGGTTTCTTTTAAAAAATGTCCAGTATTCAATGGAAGGGCGCTATCGGCTGAATAAAGATAGACTCACTATTGACATCATAATATCGAATCTCACTAATGATGACGTCATGATGACTGTGAGTACCAGAAAAATGTTTGTATATTCGATCAAATGGTTTGTAACTGAAATGCTCGTAGGGCTAGTTATTTGTAAGTACTAATTTTTACCCTTTAGCGTCTATTTATATCCGTCTAATTTCATGAGTTTGTATACTATTCCTGAACAGGAAAAAAAGGATTACCAATGTTTAAAAATATTGTTGTAACTTAGTTATATTGTTAAAGTGCAATTATCATAAATAAATATTCAATAAAAATTCAATTTCAGTACCTTAACAACAAAAATAATCAACCGATAAGACTGCAAAGGAAAAATATAGGTAAATCATTTTAGGTATTTAAGTAAAATGTTTAATGCGCAGAATAATAATTCTAACCAGGACAACTATCCCACGCAGACGATTTCTTAAGTCGGTTGAAAACTGATTTAGACGAATGGCTGAAGGATTACTTCAACGACTATTTGATGTACTTCGGTATAGACGGAAACAAAACGAATACTCAGTTTCAGTATGTGTATGCTTTTTATTTTACAGTTTTCACATAATACAGAGTTACCTTTTATGTAAATTCTTAATTCGAATTGTAACTCGTTTTTAAACCAAGTCACTAAATAGTCGTAATCAAAATCTTATGAAATTGCTCAATTACAGGCAGTATGATAAAGAAAAAGCAACAGAGTTAAACGACTATACTGATCACGTGATAGGCTTGATCGTTAAAAGGTTGCATAAGGTTCAATCGGAATCAGTTGAACTGCCTCATTTTAAGATTTTTTCATCTAACGGCATGGTAAGTAGATGGACGTTTAGTTTTGATTAATCATTAAAATTTGGGCCTTAAATTCGACATTTAAAATTTGAACGTTTCGAACAGATTATACATATAAAATATATAGTTTATACATATAAAATAAGGTATATAATGGCGGGAACGCAAGGAAAATATCATTAAGATTACCAACATAAATGAAATGTTCCAGGAATTGTTACTAAAAAAAGGCGTTTTACGAGGTCTGGATAGTATTTATCGGCGATCTGTCGCTTCAGGTAAAAAAGAAAACACTATTCGCAAAATAAACGCTGTCGTCGGCTTCAGCAATTTAAAAGTAAGAAAACTTTGGATTGTCGTTAAAATTTTAATGTTCTCGTACAGCACGACATAGTTTATTAGCAAATAGTTCCAAAACTCCTATAAGCACTTTTCGTTTTTCATTATACTTCCCAATTTGCCATTCACCCGCCCCGTTGAAAAATTTAAACTGCTTATTAATCTTCTCAATGAAACTTCTTTTTTCTGATTCGTGTTTATCTGTCCAGGCTACCTACCAATATGAAGCGAGGGTAACGTCAAATGAACCTAAACTGAGCGGCGCTATCATCTTGTCTGCTGACGAACTCACCGCTCGTATGGACCTGGCCATAGTGGACAGCTCTGACTCTTTCGACTTAACGTTTGAATTTCTGGAACAAACAAAGTAAGTACCACTAAAAATAATTTATTTTAAATACATTGTTTAACAGTAATAAAAAGCCTTTTATTTCAGACCGGAGTCCTTGACAATCGAAGGTGCCGCAAATAGAGTTATATCTAATTTCAAATATCTGCTCGAGCAACATGTCATTGCTATAATGTCTAACATTCTGATTTATAATGTTAAACTTCTCGGCTCAGTGGCAAAATGTGGTAAGGAATGAATTTAAATATTGGCTAGTGCACTATATTACGGTAGAAAAATATCTCTTGATCTCACATGAAATTACAGTTCCGCGCCTTCGCGGTTATCCAGAATTGGATAATTTTGAGACTGAAGAAGAAACCACAGAAGGAAGCCCCATCTCTGAAGATGAAACCGCAAAAGGAAACCCCAACTTTGAGGATGAAACCATAAAACCATTGATAGAACATGAAGCAGACATAATCAATTCTATCCCTACAGAAATATTTGTCGAGATGACGACGCTTCAATCTGAAGAGCTTGACCAACCAAATGAACAAATGCAACATATGTACGATCCAGCTGATAATGATCAAATCGAAGAAAATACAGAATCTAAGCCAGTTACCAAAGCTGAAAATTTGGGAAAAGATAATAACGTTGTTGAAACCACAGAAAATCAAGTTTCCCAAGAAAATTATCCAATACACCAATCAGATGATGTTCTGAATTTTAAAAAATTGACAAAAGGTAATGTTTTTTTAAACAAAAAAGACAGCGTGGAATTTGAATTGCCTTCTGATGAAGATGAACATAAGAAAAAGATGCACTTGGAATATTCGAAAAATTGGACACTTACAAAAATTGATTCCAATTAAAATTTTATCGTAATATAGCAGGTATTTTATTTTTACTGATGTATATGTAGATAAATGGTTATAATAATAAGTACGAACATATGTTAAAATTGATATAGGTAGGTACCAAATAGCAAAGTGACAATACAATGTATACCAAGGCTCGACTCCGTTCCGGTAGATTTTTTTATGTAAAGAGAACAGCAAACGATCAGGCAGTGGTCATGAGTAGAGTCTCAGTAGCCCATGTCTGTAGGAGAATGAACAAAATCTAGTTTAGTATTTTTTTGTTTCTTTTTATATTTTCATTAAGTTCTAAGATCCATACGAAGTGTCCATATCTTTAGTGCATACTGTATTCTCTTCTAGAAGGTAATTACAAAAGACGCTATATATTTTTGGTATGTAATATGTAAATGCAGAATTCAGTGAACCAATAAAAAAAGTTAATTGTCGCTCTTGCTTGTTTGGTGACAAGTCAATTAAATAAAAGTAGTAATACCAAGCCAAAGTATTAATAAATAACTGTTTAAAAATACAGTTCTTCTCTAAAATGGCATAATTATGCCGGTGAATAAATATTATCTATTGAAATATATCCAAGACGTCAATGTCAACTGTCAACTGTCACTGCGCTGGCACATAACAGGTGTTCTTGTTCAACAGTTCAATATGTTTTGTTCTCGTTAAATTTGATTCAATAAATAAATTCCAATCCCCACGTATTAGATTAATGAAATAAAATTATATACAAGGTAATGTTTCTAAAACAATGTCGGAGGAAGAAACTCTTGATATCGGACAAGAGCTCGACGAACTCTTGACGAACGTGCAGCCCAACTTACAAGATGTTATTAAAAGGGTAATTGTTTATTTAAACTTATGCTCGAAGAGTTTTATTGATTACTACCGTATTCATTTAGATAGACGGATTTTGTTTATATAACAGAACGGACCATATCGCTAAACCATTAGTGAAATTCTAGTAAGTACGATAAAAACTTACAGTATACTGTATCATATTACATGATAAAAATTCAACTTAAACTCAGGAACATATAAGCATTAAGATATAGTTCTTATTTTAAGCAAATAATCTTAATATGTTCCACTAATTTTACTAAATGTTTCTCACTGTAGATGGCAAAATTGAGTAGATAAACAAAATATACACAATTATCTTTAGCAACATATACGGCGCTATTATACTTATACACATTATTATTTAATAACAAGATAAAAATCCAGCAGTTATTGATATTTAAGTTGATAGTGAGAAATTATGTTGATAAAACTAAAGTCCTATTATGATTACATGGCACTCTAAACCCTACATTGATGTTAACACATTGGAGTCAGGAGCAGCCCAATGAAAACCAATCTAATCTGATTTTAATTAACATAGCTGATATAATATCAAGACCAGAAAGAAAACAGAAATAATAATATTATATTCCCCAACTGAACACTTACAGATTATGGTTACTTTATAAAATGATTTTCAGAGTAAATTTATATTTCCGTGAATGACCCATTGGCTCGGTTGCTAATGACTCTGTCTTCGGAATTGGAGATTGTTGGTTCAATTCCCTCCCATTACAAAAATAGTAGCTTTCACTTCTCAAATAACAAAAAAAATATGTTACAGAGCTTCACAAATGTGGCACTGCAACAAACAAAAAATGGCGAACAAGTTAAACCGGACACGTTGGAAGACACATCATACTATGCCAAAAACACCCAGGTGTAAGTATAGGAAATTACTTAATATGCTCTGGCCAGTAATACTTTTTAAAAGATGACGTTCTCAGTTCTACAGTTTTGTTTTTAAAGCTAAACTTACATTTTTATTATTGAAATGATCAGCATTTCTATCTGAAGAGAGTGATTGTCACCTGAATGTGCCTATATACCAGAGATGACTGTGATGTAGTAAAATGTATGGGGCCAACTAAACTAAGTTGGAAACTATCAAACATTAACTGCAACGTTAGTTAAGAGCTACCATTCTTCAGTTCAGCTAGTATGTTCGATAATAATACTAGCTTGTCTAAAATATGGTACTGGACATGCTTGTCCTTTTCTAAGGTTCTACAACAAATTAACGGTAACAAATTTATGATTTTGTTTACAAACAGTATCTAAACCGACTGCCAGAAATCAAGATTGGTGACTAATGTCGAGAGACCAAAGCTACAACATGAAAAAACTGATGAGATTTGCATGTGGAATGCTTCATAAGGACAAATATTTTCTTATACTATACTAATATAATATTTTCTTCAATATTCAGTATCAACAAAAGTGTTGTACAATTACTATGTCGATTGTTACATATCAAAAATTTCCAGGAATCTATCGAGATTGGAACTGCTAAAACCTCCCACATTCCACCTGCAGTCGGTATCGTTGGACTTGAAGTGCATGGCGCTTTCCCTGAGATGTTCGCTCGGCGAAGTGAATGTCAAAGGGCTTTACAGTGCATTTAATGAGAACCTCTACAACCTCATACCCGTCATGTCAGAAGGGCATGTTCTGTAAGTTTTCTTTGAGTCTTATAGTTATAAAAAAATTGTAATGAATAATATGTTACAATTTTTATTTTCCAATTTTTTAATAACAATAATACCATCATGGCAGGTCCCTAACGGGGTGGGCAGAAAGCATCGACTGCCAAATATCTCTGTCCTTACAAACCTGACATACTTCGTCTACATTCATCGCTCTTTTCATACATTCATGCCTCACATTCATTTTCACTCACTGTCTCTCCTATAATGGTTGATATTAAAAAATGCAGTGACCTTTTGTGCTATGTACCAACAAACTTATTTATTTTTCAATGCAACTTTTTGTTCAGGTCTGCACAATAATTATACAACGGAATAGGTGTGTATGTAACTTACTTAACAGCATGTTTTTACTGTCCTCCAAATAGTTCTAAACAGAAAGAATATCACATTAGTGTGTACAATAATGTATGATTATTTAACACCTTCCATATTGATTTTGCATACAAATGAATGTCCGGAATTGTTCGGTTTTTTTTTTGTCGACTTTTTTATTGATCCACTGCTGGACCGGCCTCTCATACTGAGTGAGATTTAGGCTGTGGCGGTCCTGGATACTGACATCTAACATCCGCCATTTATTGTAGTGCAGCAGACGCGCTCTTCATTTAATTGAAATTGTTAAAAAGCAACTTTAGCTTGTTTCCAGGATATCCTTGTCAAATATGGTAGCAGATGTAAATGTTGGTCTAGTCATAGAGGACGACGCATTCTCCTTTATCAACCCCGGGATTGACTTTGTACATGACGAGGTGCTTGTCAAGGTAATTTGCTTTTACACAATATATATATCTAGTCTGTGTTGTGTCTCGTTTTATCTTAAAGCATTCAAAATATATTAGAACGGGACAAAACACCCCATAGCCTAAAAAATGCTTCAGTACATTTATCAGTTACACCCTAGTTATTTAATATTCCATTATAATAGTAGTAATGAGGTATATTTATTTATAGTTGTCATGGCCCTCTCCACAACGCAATGGAGGATACGATTTTACAACGACGGAACAACTAGCAAAACATATAGGTGGGTTACGGTATTTAATAAATTAATTTTAAATTTCATATGACTTTGACCATTTGTGTCACCAAGTCTGACAGCCATAGATCCAGTCCCTGCAATATACCTACTAGAAGTGACCATCTCAGGCCTTGGGAGTCCTACGACAGTTCTAATCCTGCAATTCTGTTACCAATTATAATGATACTTACCAATACACCACTAGAATCCAGTTTTGGCGCAAAAACTACACTCGTCAAGGATAAAGCTTGCTAACATGGTCATTTATCGTCAAGACGACGAATTCAAAGGGTTGTATTAACTGCTTACAGATGATCTCCCCCTGACGGCTGCTATATCGCTGCCGCTGTATGCGCTGTTGCGGCAAAAGCTGCAGCGCCACCTGGCGCAGGTGTTGCGGCAGACCACCAGCGTGTCCGAGCTGGTGTGCTGCAACCCCTCCATGCTGGAGGCTTACACGTAAGTTTCCTTTTTTAAAAACCTATTCCACATTTGAATGTTAGTAGAACTAGGCCATAGTGTAGTAATTGTCCTGCATGAAGCTTCGAGAGGTGATTGCCACAATATGCAACATATTTAAATGTTAGAATATTGAAAAAAATATAATAACTATGTACAGTAACGGTCTAAAACGAGTGATTGCAGATATTGGCCTCGTGGTTAGAGACCCTGAATTCAAAACCGGAAGTCGTGGGTTCGATTCCCGCCCAGGACGAACATTTGTGTGATAAGCACATTTGTTTGTTCCGTGTCTTGTCGTATTAAAAGTATCTGTATAGGTATTATATCGTATGTATGTAGTAATATGTATGTTTATCAGCTGCCCAGTTACCATAACACAGGCATTCAATTGCCTAAGTTGAAATCAGTTAGCTAATTCATTTTCTATTTTTTTTAATATATGCAACAGAAACACACATAATGCTAATATACTATGAATAAAACTAAAAATATGTTAATTATATAACTAAAAATGTAGTAAGTATGAAAGTCAAAATGTAATGTTTTCATTAAAATACAAATGTTTTGAATAATGGAATTATATCATTGTTATTCAGTGGAACATAGAACTTCATGCATCATTAGCATGTCATTGCAAGCGACCTGTTATCAGCAGTCGGTCATTAATGTCAGGTGATAGCTAATTGTTATCGCAACGGCCGAGGTCAACGACCGCGACCCTCATTGCCAGTCAACCGTGACAACTGTAGCTTTTTCAATTACATTGCATTATTTAGATTCGTTTCTAACTGGCGGCTTGTCCAATGACTAGTGCCCCTGACTTCTGAGCCCGCGAACGTAGGTTTAACTTTCACCCAGGACGCTTATTTGTGTATTGACCATAAAAGAGATTATGAGATTATAAGTTTAAGAAATGGAAGTATTACGTAGAATTATTACTACTAAATTATTATATTACAATACAAGAAAATGTACACACGTAACATCACGCCTGTAATCCCCGAAGGGGTAGGCAGAGGAGTGTAGTACACCCCCACATTTCACCAGTTACGT
>DWUN01002902.1:0-12927 GCA_018249975.1 Passova gellias
TTAAAATAAAATACATTTTTTTTATTCACACTATTATTAATTTATATTTATTGAAATTTTTAACACTATTCTTAATTAAAATTTATTAAAATTTATTTTCTATTTTGTTAGTTCGGTTTTCTATAAAAAGCGTGCTTTTAGTTTTTTAAAACTATTATTTATTAAGGTTGTTAATTGTATCAGACATTACTTTGGGGAAATCCATTGTGTGAAAGTTAAGTTAATATTACTTCGCAACTTGTATCATGATCACAAAGCATAAACCAGCCACACATATGCCCCAAAAATTTGCATCCTCAGATTCAGTGACCTTATATGAGCAAAGAGAAACGTTGTATGATGGATGCAAGAGAGGAAGGATACTGGCTGATGGGGGAATCAAGAGTCTACCAAACCGACGTATATTATGAGGAGAGTGATAAACGTAAAACGAGCACGTCAGTCCTGTAAGGATAAAGACAATCGGTCCTTCTGCCTATCTGATTAGGGACCTAAGGTGACGAAGCGTTTTAAAATATACAATTGTCAATGATTCATTCAAGGAGTGGCGGTTATAATCGATCAGCCAACGACACTGAACGTTGATGCAGCTTTTGAAGGATTTTGTGCTTACGGACAAATACATATTGTTTAACTGTTATTGTATGCTCAACAGAGCTACCCCAAGGAGTTCCACAAGTATCGCGCGAACAAAGAGCTCACACGCTTACATGCAAAGCGCACGGCTTGAGTGTAACAAAGCTGTAAAATGACGCTTAGCGCAATTTACAGTTTTCTTTACTGTCGAAGAAAACTTTAACCACTTCTTAACATTTTCCTAAAGCATTCTGATTTAAATCGTTTTATTAACTAAAGGTTAACATATACTTGATTAACGTCATTGGAATTCAACCTGGTAGTTCGCATTAAAATAAAGATCGAGAAGAAAATGAACTTCATAAGTGTTCATAGTTCATAGTTCGTCGTCTCTGTGCGGCCTTCAAGCTATGGTAGACCAAGAGAAAAAAGGAGGAGATAATATTGTTGTTTAATGTTCTTCGGATAATGTATTAAATATTTCAAACATTCCCGTCAAATCTATATCAATCTAATAATAACTGAGGCGCTTATTTAATTACCGCCTATTGTGGATAATTAATAGTTCGCGTAATGTCAATGGACAAAATTAAATAACTTAATATCTCATTTGATGACCACCACACTGATTTATAAAATCAGACCTACGTTATTATGATAATCGAAATTTTTAAAAACTCATCTCATTTGATATTAAGGCTTACATTTTATAAGAATGAAAACAACAACCCATCGTAACACAAAGCTGGCAATCAGAATTCATCAATATTAATATCGGTAAAAGCTAATTAATTATACTTTCAAATCAAAATTCTATCTAAAGTATGCTCAAAAAGGAAATCAACAATGTTCTACAAATTTAGCCGTAATTTACATAGTATTTAAAGAATTTCCTAATGGTTTCTTAAAAGCAAATAAAATCGATTAGAAAATTAAATATTCGGCCAAAGCTTTTAAAAACTTTGTGGTTATATTTAAGTTAAATGCGAGCTCAGTTATTATTGTCATTAGAAATATAGATATGGACAACAGTTAGCGTCTGCGGGATCAGAATAGTTGAGTAATCAATTCCTATATCAACCCTACACTGGAATGGACTGATATTAAAAGCCTTCCGCTTTTACGGAAACGTCCGAAGCCAGTAGGAGAAAATAGCAGTACTAAGTTGAATTTGTTTCTCTAGATTCCCCTAACGCTAGCAGTTTTCCAGTTGGCGCCATTTTAATGGCCTGTTAGTCAAACATAACAGGGTGGGGATGCCCTGGAGAGCACACCGCTCGTAGTAGGCCACTTAAGTAAAATTAGCTTCTTCTGTAAGCGCAAAGAACACTATCGGCGCTCGCTGCCTAATGCTCCCCCTTTTGACGTATCTAGATTAAAGCGCGGGGGTAGTCGTTAAGATTTGCCAATACGCTTTGTTGCTGCGTACACGTTATACGAGGCATTACTATGTCCGGGAACTCACATAGGGCTCATAAGAATTCTCTCGTCAGATGTAAATAATGTAAAAAATTGTACCTACGTGGCTTATAATGTTTTTACGGAATAAGAATTTATATTTCACTGTGAACATTCACAGTGAAATATAAAATCTTATTCCATTTACACCCCTCTAACATTACAGTTCCATTAAAATTAATCCATTTGATGAATTGGAGAGTCTCGAGCAGTATTTAACATCGCAATGAAATAAACAAGTTAAAATATATAAAGAAAAGTGTGATGTATATACATACAAGTGTGATGTATATGTATATACATATATAAAATATCGATAGAGAATGTTATCGCTCAAATCCAAAAAAAAGCAACAACCAGTTAAGACATTATTTTGTTTCATAACAAATCTAATGCAAGCAGTACAAGCCAGTGCACTCAGTTTTTAAAAAGATCCTCAAGGGGACGCCAATGCTTGCCCCTCACGGTTTCATATTATTTCACATCTCTGTACTTCACATTTTCTATTATTACGTGCGACACAAATTGTTAACATTGCCTTTCTGTGTTGCCATTACCCTAACAAACCACTAGGATTAAAACTTACTGCTCTATTTCATTGGGGAGTTTCACATGAAAACTGTGCAACGCACTGAAAATTGAGAGTGAGATGGTTTTATTTTTGAATTTTATTGAATGAAATTCTGTCTTTAATTATGAAACTATCTTTGAACAAATAAACACACTTTGGTTTAGTGGTAAGTTAAATTTTGTACCTTGGAATGCATTAAGTCTATTACTCAGTTCCCAGCTAGAAAAATAAAAAGAGCCTATGTATGAAAGAATAGTATTTTGTTTTCTTGATAAAGAACCTGCAAATTAAACAAATATTATTGAATTTAAATATTTCTTAATGAATTTTATATTTAAAAAAATACATAACAGGCATTATGTTCGGCATCTTTGTATGTGTTCGAAAAAGGTAACAGAAAAGCAATTTATAACAAGCGCCTGCAATTCAATTACGAGCAATACTGCAGTGGTGCGTATCGCATCATAAATCACAAATGATAAAGTGATAATTCTCACTATGAAAGGTAATTAACGAAGGGAAAAAACTTGTTCCAGCCTTTTTTACGTCCCATTGTAGGACACGGTTCTTTCCGCAACGGTGATAAGCCAAAGGAGAAATCAAAAAACAAAAACAATAGATATTATCAATTCAATGTAGAATTGAAATGACATCACTACATAGTATAAAACAAAGTCGCTTTCTCTGTCCCTATATCCCTATGTATGCTTAAGTCCTTAAAACTACGCAACGGATTTTGATGCGGCTTTTTTTAATAGATAGAGTGATTGAAGAGGAAGGTTTATGTGTACAATATATAGTAAACAAATACTGTTATAATACATATCGCAGAACGGTCAGCTAGTCAAGTATAATATCGAAAATAGTCCGTAAATCGTAAGGGCGCAAAGAAGAGAAAACAGCTCTATGAAGATGAAATTTATTAAACTTTATGTTCTTTACGAACTTTCGCCACAAGCTGCCGTAAATTGTCAACTGCTATATCATTCCACGTATGTAGATTTGACTCGGAAAAGGTCGGCGCGGCAATAAATTAATAATAAAAGTTGGAAATTTGTTGAACTTTCCCGATTTAGACGTGACGTAAAGTGAAAATCCCATTTATATTTTGATCGCTGCGCGTTCCCGAACACTCCCTGAGGATCGGTGGCAATAAACTGCGTTGTATTGTACCTAATATTGTTTCGCTACCAACTTTGTTCAGCTAGGTCGAAACAATATCAACGTCAAACATCTTCTGGACAATTATTCTAAAAAAATGATTTTTGTTTGACATACCCTGAAACATAACTCGTCTATACCTACATGTTTCAAATTAACATTATTTATATCATTTTGTACAATAGGTACATGCGTGTTTTTATCTCGTTCAAAACAACTCGTACTTGAAATAAGCGAAAAGAAGTAAACCATAACAAAAATTAACTACCTATACGAATATAGGGCGTTTATGGATTTGGACGTCATTTGTAAGATAGAGGCAATAACAGTTTGGGGCCGACTTGCGGTTACTGACTCGACCTATATGTCGGTCAGTGTACAATTATCGCTTAATTAGTTAGCTATATCGCCTGTTTCTTCAATGTTTACCTGCGACAATGTCGGATTTAACTCCGCGAAGCGCCTAGAAACGTGGTGTTTCACACTGATTCAGTAAACATTGTTGAAGATACAAATTAGTGGCGGCTTAACTGCAGGTTGGAAGTAGTGACTTTATAATGACTCATAGTGAGAAGGCTTTGCCAGCAATCTGGCCAAGTGCGTATTAGGAGACTTCACACGCCATAAAAATATTGTTAGATACTATATAACATACTCTAAGGGCGTGCAGATTTCCTCGGGATATTAATTGTCTTCACTCTTATAAAGTACGTAACTTTGAAATGCTACAAAGCGTCCCAGGATTTGAACCCAGACCCCCGAAGTGAAAGACTGAATTTAAAACCACTAAGCTATTATTAATTACCGTTTATTTAATATGCCTTGACAAAGCATACTATACTATAGCTCACAAATTTACAAACTACTTAATGAAATTTCATTGTAACCTTCCAAAGTCCTCGATAAGTCTGAAACAAACCCGAACATCTTGCAGTGACGCAGCTTATTCTGTATGATTAATTGTATTCACATTAGCTTCCTCTAGGGCGGACTGTACCTATTTAGAAGTACCTACATAATTATTATAATATAAACGTCACAAGATATTTTCGGTGTCTAATCAAGCTGCTATCCATTTTAAAGGTTTATTACACTATTAGATAATCTACTTTGTGATAAAATGGAAATGAAAACATATAACTACTAAAATATTTGAAATATGTCAGTGTAAATGCATTAAGTTTGTAATCGATTCTTTAATCGGTGTTCATTCCAATTTTAAATCGCAATTCCATTCAATAAATCCAAAAATATCTGTATTCACCCGTAAATATCTCGAAAAACGATGCCAAATGATATATCACTGCTTACTCAGATCTGCAAGATAGCATCGAGTGCGCAGACGAAAATATTTTCCACCGAAAACACTTCGACAAATAGCTCGGAATGGTCAGCGAGGTTTTAAAGCGATTCAATAGTTATCTATGTGTAGCAATTCGTCAACGTCTCTGTATAATCCCCTTCTCTCAATGAGTTCTAAGCCGGCCGAGGATGTCGCATCATCCATCACCCACCGAGTGCCTCGACCGCGACCCACACTTTTATCAGAGACTTGCAGGCTCGATAAATTCTAAAATATTCATAGTTATCTCTAATACATTGCCTCTTTTGTAGAGCAATTGAAATCGTTGAACACTATGAAACGCAATGAATATCGAAATTGGAAATGATTTCGTTTTCATAGATATTTTATAGTTAACACGTAGTACCGTCACCAAAATACGAATCCGCTACATCATCGTATAGAAACTATCAGACACCCCTATAAAAACCAATTCGTTCCACATCTTATCTTTTTAAGAGCTTCAAATAATCAATTTTATCTACATAGAAGTGGCTTTCGGCCTTTTATTTTGGAACAATAAAATATATTATAATGTAAGGATTTTCTTTACGACGTATTTTTTAAAAAATGTAACATAGAATTATGGAAATCTTCTATTTCGTTTGCCACAAAGAAACATAATATAATTATAATACATTAGAAATAGCATGTTCTACTGAGATGCATTATTATAGATTCCAGAATGCATTATCTAAAAATCTAAGAATGAAAAAAAATACATTTGTTTATCTTATTTAGTAATATAGAATGTAACTTTTAAAAGTAAAAGATTAAAGTACTGTAAAAGGAATGAATATAGTGAACACTTATCACCCGTAAATTAAATATGACGAAACCTGAACAATTTTTGTGACAGTGATTCCTGTAAACCCATTGTATTCCAAAATGATAATGTAAAGGAACAAGTATCGAAATATCTGGTCGCGTGCGAGTACAGAGCACATCTGCTACCAAATCAATTTATCGTGGAGACGTGATGTTCGTTCGCCGAGTTGCGGCAATCTCTCCCTCTCTACATCTATTATATTCTAGCTTATTTTTAAGACGACATCAATTATATTGAGTTTGGTGTATTGTTCCTTATGTATCTCTACATAGTATAAAATAGAGTGGCTTCTCGCTGTCTTTACGTTTTCAAACTATACAATGGATTTTAATGCGGATTTCATAAAAAAACAGAGTGATTAAAAAAATATGGTTTATATGTATAATATAAACGAAGTAACTCTGTCCGTATGTCTGTCTGTTACGCTTTCGTGGCCTATCCGCTAGGCAAGTTGTAATGAAATTTGTTATAGGAATAGTTTGAAGCCTGGGACTTAACATTGGATATTATATAAGTACCTTGCAGGTATTAAATTCTTATAATATGTGTTTGTCAATGAATCGCCAACTATTGTCACCAATGTTGAAACTAAATGCTTAACAGCAGATATATGTACAATATAACCGATATAATAGGTCACATTACAAAGAAATATACTTATATATTTTATGTCCCAAATGTAATGTAAAGAAAATAGAAATATTATGAAAAAAAGCAAACAGGTAAATAGGTAAGTAGGTAAGAACAGTTGACGTCCCGGAAGCAACGTCTCAGATCCGGTGCTACCGAGGACGACTGACGTTGGCGCCACCGGCGTGCGACGGCAGCGATTACCGATATAACCATAATAAAAAAATATATTTAATTCTTCTTACGGACCTCATATCGTACATGTGATCAACAGTAATATAACTACATCTTTATTCAAATATAGACGTAACAAGTTACAAAAATTAACGTTTTTATAAATTGATTAGGCATAGAAGTAAAAAGAGTTCCTGCTATTCAAGAGAATTCATTTGTTTGAAACAAAAATTGCATCACGTTGCAACCATTATATTGATTAAAATTATTATATATTTGTGAATATAACAAAAGTAAAATGTTAAATACATAAAAACATAGTAGCAACACAGTATCAAATATTATTATCTAGATTGTAATATACATAGTTCTAATTCATATCAGACTCTTTGGTATATATAAATAGGATAAATCATTGTTACAATTACCCTCTCATCAAACCGTTCATCGTTCCTCTGCCTACATAAACACGAGACTCCTCTCAGAATGCGAAGGTTTAAGGGCATAGTTACTGTCCCCGCAAAGTAAGTACGAGTTATCAAACTTGAGACGTCTTATCATGCATTTTGTGGAAAATTCACGAATACCCGAATTCATTGAAATGTTTCTCATCACCGTTCTAGCGAGCGATATAAGCTTTTTTTGGGTTGCATTCCTACCAGTCCAACGTTTACCCAGAATTTCAAAGACAAAGACAAAGACGTTTATTTGCAGAAATATGGGTACATATAAAGGTGTTATAGGATTATAAGTTCAAGCCATATTTTTCCTTTTACAGCGTACAAATTTAAAAATTTAAAAATTTTAAAAATAAAATATTTAAAAATGGGACAACTATTATTATAACTATATTACTATTATTATTAATTTATTACAATTTGCACATGCAAGAAATTTAAAATAAACACAAAACTTAAATCTCTGGTACCCAGCATTGCACATATATTAAGATACCGGGTATTTGCATACGAACATTTCTACGTATTTACCCAACGAATGCTTCAACAACATTGGATGAATGTATTTGCAAGAAAAATACTTGAAGTCGTCGCAGTAGAGTGCGTAAGGCGTTACCAGAGTGATTAATTTATCAAATGACTAAGTGGTACTTAAACGACAAAAGGCGACTATTTAAAGGGGTAAATAGTATTGAAGTTCCAATAGATACGCTCCAATTGTATTGTAAGTCAGCTCCGCGGACCATAATCATGTGTGCATACAAAGTGGGCGCTCTGCTGGCGCTAGCGCTCGTGAGCTGCGCTGTCCATTGCAGAGATCTGCGCGATCGAGAGTGTGTATTCATTTTGATATCACCCAATCTCTAAAACACTTCATTTATCAATGAAGCCTTTGATTTGCCTACATATATTTTTAAAATATTCTATTGTAAAATCGCGGTATAAAAAAAATATTAAGCTGGGACCAAATATTTTAGAAACTAAAGATTGGCATTTTGGTTTAGTGGTCACTGACACTGACTGCCAAAGCAGAAGTCGTCGGTTCGATTTCTACCCGAGACAAACATTTGTGCGTTGAGCCCATTTATTTGTTCTGTGCCGTGTGTTAAAAAAAAACCATACGACCTTTAAGTGTGCTTCTCAACTTTCAAATATGCGAGGGTAAATATATAAATTTTAAGAGTCCTTGAACCGTGATGTAATCGGTTTATGAACATACATATTGTCCGCAGCAGGTGGCAGCACGTGGCGGCGCGCTGCGCGGCGCTCTCGGTGACGGCGGTGTCGTGCGCGCAACACACGCCCGACGCGCTGCTGCCGCACCCCGACGACTGCGAGCTCTTCTACTACTGCGTCTCCAGCTCCGCCGCGCCCGTCTGCCGCCAGTGCCCCGCGCACCTGCACTTCAGCCCCAGCCTGCACGTGTGCGACTACCCCGCCGTCGCCGGCTGCGCCCTCAATTCCACCACTAGCGTCACTACCGACTCGACTGATCAAACTTGGATTCCAACCCACTCCGCAGTAGGCAATGTGTCTACATCTACACCAGCGAATGCTTAATTTTTACCTTTGCCCTCGGCCAGCGCGCTTCGCCGGCTGTACGGGATTGTACCATTTATTATGGGAGAAAATTATACGTCTGCATTTAAACATTCCTTATTTCTTTTTCCAATCACTAATTAAAAACCAAACGACGCTTACAAATTCTGTATTTTGCCAAGTATAATCTGGAGGCCAGTATCTAGAACGCATCGAGTGTCGGGGTCGCGCGCAATAAACAATTACGTTCACGAAGAATGGCCAACGATAAAAACAAATGTTCTTTGCACAAAACGTTTATTAAAGTACAGTAAGGTCGCATATGAGCCCCCGCTGCGCTCAGCAGGGCTGCGCCCGCGCCGTCGCGTGCAGCAAGTCCAGTGCGTTGCACAGCGCGCGGTAGTTCACCTGTAGACACACATATACACACACACACATACGTGTACCAACCGACTTTGCCAGTCCGTTCCGATCAATAAGTACCTCTGCTCTCGTATAAACTACACGTGACATTGCTCTTCTGATAACAGATATTTTTATTTTATTTATATACATATTATCACAACATTAGCAATTTTTTTGCGTTTTTGGAAAAAAAAGATGTAGGTACCTAAGTATTGTAATGTAAGGAGTGAGTGCGAGTGGTAACTTATAAAGTCGGTAATCTGTTTATTTTGTGTAGCGTTATGTGGTATTCTGCAATAATCAACATAGATTAGAACGCGAGACAACCAAGATGTGTTCTTGCGCTAATCAAGAAACCGCAAGGTTTCATGTAGAGTTGGGTCGTTTGTGGAATGACAGCGTATGTGAGTAGAGTGATAGGTAGCAAACGGGCAGACCTCATCGCGGCAGCCGCGCGGGAAGCCGAAGCACTTGTAGAGCAGCTGTCGTTCGCGCGGCGACAGAACGCTCAGCAGCCCGCGTGCCGCCAGCACGCGCTCCGTGCGCTCGCTGCTCACGCTGCCGCAGTTGGCCCCATCGGCGTCCTGCGCCACCCCACGCTCCGTTACATATACGTTCCAATTTAAACTGGAAACTATATAAAAGCTACATAAACCGACAGAAATAGATGACGAAAAGTAGAACGGGCTCGTGATCTCGATGCAGTTACGAAATGTAAACGATTTGTGAAGTTAGAGAACAATGCCCCGCGTTGATAGTCGCTCCCTGTTGTTATCGTTAGATAATAAATGGCGAACATTGTTGGAAACCGGACCTCTGTCTGTCGCACGGGCGCGTGGTGCTGGACTATACACACAATCGAAATCTCCCTTGACGCCTGTGCCGATTGTGCCTTTTTTTCTACTATTGCACATGGGTGTCGTCTAACATTGAGAAGCGTTTTCGTCTCTACCTTGAACACTTGGAGGATGTTGGATATATGGTCGGGGTAGTGGGCGAGCTTCGCGAGCGCGGCCGACACCACACTGCGCTCCTCGAAGTTAAGGAAGTTGCGCGGGGAATCGGCGGTGGGCGCGTGCGGCAGCGGTTCCAATAGCGGCGCGCGTTCCAGCCCCGCCGGCGCCAGCGCCTCGCCCACCGTACCGCAGAACCGCTCGTACTCCACGTAGCGACGCCGCCCCGCCGCCGCGAACCTGCACGGATGTCCCTTGCCTCATCGGTATGAACTGCACGGCCACAATGAGTCTGGCTGTTGCGTGGTGACATTATAGTGGTGCGACAATGCCGCATTACGTACACTTCACACAACGTGTCCATCTCGAGGGGCGTCAGCGCCAGACCGGCGGCGCCGAGGCCGCGGTAGAAGTCTGCGCGCGGTATCACCAGCTCCCGCCGCGGGTCGAACTGCTGCAGAAACTCACGCGGCCGCACTCCCTCGCGCACCATCTGTGCACACAACGCACCGACACCACGTTACAAGCCTGGTATAAAACCTACCATAAGTTCTTGAACACGATCGCCAGGTTCTATTTGAATGTAACGGTTGGTTAATATCTGCCACGAGTGCTTTTTATCGAACGAAACCCATACGGCAACATGGCTAATTTTATTTAAAAGAGTACTAGGAATTTTTTTCGCCGTTTTTTTCTCCCGGTCTACAAAGCCGAATAACGATCACTAAATCATGACTTTCACTGAATGTATGTACCTATATCTCTACTAATATTACTGTGCTTTAATCACAAAAGCGTGTTAAAGGCGAGCACTGAACTTGTTCGGAGAATGAAAATGGAAAATCGAAATTTAAAACGTCACGTGCAGGAGGCTAACTGACTTTAACGACGTTCAAGTTAACCTCATTGTTTAAAAAAAACATTGGCAAGTATTTTTCTGCATGAAAGTCTGTGATATGTGATGTAAGTAGGTATATGTTCCATATTAGAGGTAGAGCATGGGAGCAGCACCTTGCCTTTAATCTTGGCGAGGATCTGCACGATGTCGGTTTCGGCGAGCGGCGCGGCGGACAACGTGCGGCGCGGCGCCGGGCGCGCGGCCGGTTTCGCGCTCTCCGGCGGCTGCACGTCCAGCTGTACGCGACCCAACAACATGCTACTCTACTGCCGCTGTTCACCATCTAGACATGCTATACTACGGTTTTACGTCATTTAGGTATAGATTATGAGATAGTAATAAATATAATTTATTCTGATCGTTCTACATATTTAGCCGTCTTACATACTTATAATTCATAAATTTGAGGCTTGTAAATTCTTATAGTTTATATAGTTTCGGTACCTCTATATCCTTCGTTCTAAACAATAAAGTAAAGATCTGACACAAACAAAGCGATGGTAATAAGTATACTTAAATTGTTATATTATACTTTCAAGTCGGCGCAGTACAAATATTGAGCTGGCTTAGGCAAAACCGTCGTGTTCGGTGTTATTAGGACAATCATACGTCTCTCAGCATCGCGACGTAACTGAAGCCGCAGCTGTCGGAGTAGCGCGCCTCGAGCGCGCGCAGCTGCGTCACTGGCAGCAACGCGCCCGCACGCGCCAGCGCGCGCCGCACGTCCGCGCGCGACACGTGCCCGTTGTTATGTCTGCGCGTGTACACATACACATTAAGTGCGCCACAAGGGAAATGCACACTTTTCTCTTGTAGTTCAATTAGTGAGTAACTAATAAGATTCTAACGAGGACGAGAATACACTTATATTTCTATACAGTGAGCAATGTAATGCGCTGGGCCGGCACACTCATCATATATAATATTTCTTATATGTATAATATATAATAAAACAGCGTTCAAATAGTGCTCGTTGGGTTTTTTTATATAGCTATTTCTCCTACCGAATGTTGAGGTACAAGAAGGAAAAAATAAGGACAATTCCTGTAAACCCTTAAAACATTACAAAAAAACAAAATATTCCCCTATCTTCGTTTAACTTCCATTTTAGACCAAGAGTTGTGTATACGTAACTATACTTAGTTTTGAATCACTTTTACTGCAGCAAACAACGAAAGAGATGTCGACTGAACAAAGTTCTCAAAAAAAAAAGACAAAGGGTTCTTCTGCCTAAGGAAGACGGAGGGAATCCGTTGAATACTGAAGGCTCAGGGCCGGATCGATACGGGGGAGGCCTATGTTCAAAGATGAATTTTTGGAGGTGGACGTATGGATGAATGGATGGAAACTACAACAAAAGCTCACTGATCATGATCGCCGAAAGCGGGCCGCAGGTCGATAGAACGCTCGCTGCAGGCGGCTCGCAGGCGCAGCAGCGCAGCCGCGGCCAGGTCCAACGCCTCGGGCGTGGGCGCACCGCGCTCCTCCGCCGAGCCCAGCGCCGGCAGCTCCGCCAGCGCCGCCGCCGCTGCACTGCCCTGCACCTCCGGGTGCTTCTCCAGTTCTTTTATCGCGAACACTATGCACCCCCCAACATCACACACTTTACCACACTGTTTAATTATATCGAACAAAATACAACTAAAAGAACACTATCTATCTTTTTAACGACGTAACTAATCTTATTCTTCTTTCAATTCTCCTAACCTCTGAATAAACGTCATCTCCATTTATTTTTCCTACTTTTGCTCCTATTAACTGTTACCTTTGTTACTGTCACTGTTACCTATATTTATAACTAGCTGACCCGGCAAACGTTGTTCTGCCATATAAATTATAACAGTATTTCTCTACTATATATTTTATACATATAAACCTTTCTCTTCAATCACTCTATCTGTTAAAAAAAACCGCATCAAAATCCGTTGCGTAG
>DWUN01002903.1:0-12925 GCA_018249975.1 Passova gellias
TAAGTCCCAAATGGAATAGGCGGTGAGCCTATTGCCATGCACCGGGCACACATCCAGACTCTGAGTCACTACTAGAAGAATAATGTAAAAAATTGTCGGCAAGACATATTAAAAGCTCTACGTGCACTCTCCCGTCGGGTACAATGTTAATTGACCCTTCAAGGATCTAGTGGCTCCGAGTAATCCTTCCTGTGCGCACTTTTTGTTCGCGCACCCGCTATTCCAGACATCTTCACCGTTGCAGTGGTCGCCTTAGCCGCACTCAATAGACCCGTCCGACCATATGTTGCCCGCCCACCGGTTGAGGAGGAAACGTCTCTCATCGCCGACAACACGACGATAATCGATTCAATCAATGGACAGTGGAATTTACGAGCGCTCCATTTGTGCGAGTATATTGGATTAGCCGGCCAGCGACGTGTTCGCGTGGGGAGCTCGCGTCGCTGGCGGCCATGGCGTTTCAGCTGGCTTTCTCCATCATTGGATTAATGAGGCATTATAAGTTTTTGGTTAGGTGGCAAAAAATTAGTTCTTGATGATGTTTTGAAATCTCTCTCTTTTTATGATGTCTTGTAAGTTATTTCAGTACAAACTTTTAACGTGTCGCTTCCGAAAGGGGACGCGCTCGTACCTCGTTCGTGCCTGTACCTTAAATCGTATAAATTGATTATGCAACATTATAATTCATGAACGTCTTCGTCCTGTGCGACGCGGCACTGGCCGCATTTCGAGGAAGCATCCACTGCGATGAGTGTGCACAGTTCGGGCATCCCACGCGGCTCGTTATTGTGTGTAGGCGTGGGCGGCCGGGCTAGACACGACGCGGAGCGTACTATCATTAAAATATATAGGATTATTAAGTGTGGGTACGTGAGAAAATGTCTTTGAATACAATGTTCTGACATTATGGAACGACTTATTCCAACGAACGCCTCGATGAACCAGCGAAGTTAAAGAAGAAGAGAAACATTGTTGAGAAAATGCTTGAAGAATACCACGATCCTGAACAACCAGGGAAGAACTGAGAAAGAGGAAAAAAAAGCATTCTGAATATTTTAATATCCAGAAGCCGTTACAAACTCGTCAGGAAATAGGATTATTATATTATTATTTTTATTTTAGTAAAGACTGAAAAAATCGCGCACGAGAGCAAGAAAATGACAATAGACACTTCTGTGTATGTACTTGATAAATTGGGTACCATTTCTATTTCGAAATATCGGTAACAATCCGGTAATGAAAACGAAATACACGATGTATGCGTTTACAAATAGGAATAATTACCGTATAATTAAATTTATTGCGACATAAATAATATGGCAATGACATTAACGATAATAGCAAAGCAGTTAAACTTCGCGTGTCGAGAACCGCCCGGCTGCTCGGCCTCTAAGAGAGAGGCTGGAGGGACAAACTTTTAACTAGCCAACTTATTGAAACGAATGGATAACTTAATCCATTAGAAAAGGAATGTACAGAAAACCATCTCGTCAAAACTTAGTCTCTTCGCTGATAACTATTCAATGTGCATTCTTTCTCGTTACGAAGTATTTATCGAATCGTTCGAGATGCATATTGTACGATTTCGGCGCTATTGATTGGGTGAGCTCGGCGCGCCTCGCACGTGACCTGTGTCAGGAGTGCCGACATGGAAGCGTCGATACCGCATCGACACCATCGTCGCATAATGAACGTACGCTAAAGAATTCTTACTTCATAAAATTAGCATCGGCTTACAGTAGAGTCTATTGTCCACAGCGCGAGAGAGGTAGGACGAGGATTTGAGAGGACTGACCAGTGTCACAATAATGAATGATTAATTCGTTTGTTATCTCTCTCTCTAAATACATACCTGTATAATAAAGTTTGATTTCCAGACAGAACGGTTACTCGCGCTTATCACACGTACTTTCCTGGGTGGGAGCCGTAAGCACGACCGCCGGCTCAAAATTCGAAGGTCTATATTGGACTGCTGCGAGCTATAAATAAGGGCCGATAAACATTATGAAAGAAAAATTTGAAAATTTTGTCGGTTCGATAAATATTTGTATTCAACGTGTTTTCTTAATCGCTACAAAATAACATTCTGAGTCATCTCTGATTCTCAGTAAATGACGTCAGGGTCAGTCCATGTATTCCGAATAAATATATTGCTTAGTAAACAAATTTCATGCTCGGTCAAACTTGTAACTGTTTCGTAATATGCCTCGTACGTCGCCAAAGAGTTCTCTTTTTCGTATAGTTTTCTTTTATATCGGCTACGGTTACGAATATTATTAAAACTTTCCTATAAGAAGTGATTTTAAACTCGGTGGACTTAAAGCCACTTCATCTATCATAAGCAAATTTATATACTTAATGTTTACTGCGTATTCAAGATTAGCGACAAATATTTCAGTATTTCAACCCAGTTGCACGGATCATTGTTATCGCAATAGAAGCTTTACTTGTGATAAATCACGCCAATCTACCCTCCCTTTTGTCCATTTCATCTCCAGCACCTTCTTTCACAGCTCAAACACCTCACTTCCTAAGTGATGAAAATTGTAATTGAACTTTGTCTTCTTGACCTTTGATGTTTAAATATTAATTCACATCTGTCTTTGAACGTTCAAAATGTTTATTTTCGTCGAAGTGGCAGATGTTAGCGGTTATTTTGTTAATCACGGTCTATAAATAGTGACACATCATCGATTAATCAGAGCAAGTCACTCGTAACTCCGGACTCCCGACGATAACCTCAGTTATGTCGTCATGTGATAACAGCGTCGCTGACTGTCCAGCCCTCGGCGTCATCTCCTATTAACGTACAGTGACTCCATCCAATACTAGAGCCCTATTATTAATCTATTTTTACTCGTAGATGTGGATCCCCAAAGCTGCTATATGGGTGAATCGTCTATGCAATACTTCCGCATTACTTCCGAAATCAGAAATCCGTCTGTTTTCGTTTAACGAACTAAAATTCATTCGAACCTAAAAACTTCAATGTTTACAAGTGGCAGCGATCCTGTTACTGACTTTAGATGACTTGCTTTGTCTTCACCGTTTACATTAGTTTTTGTTCAAGATTATGTGTATGTGAAAAACATTTAAGTAGTAAAAACATATAGTAATAAATAACATAACTGACAATAAATACATATAATTATGTATACTGTCGATCTCATATCCCTAATGCTTACCTCACGACAATGACTCGAACATTAGTAGTCCGAAAGGAAGTAACGTAGGAAGTGAGCACTTTAAGGCATATTTATTATCATTATTAGCATTGGTAGGTCCACAGCGGTCATAGAATGTACTCGACCATAACAGATTCAGATGCGTTGCGTGCCATGAAAATTGTGTTTACAACACGTGGGCACAGCACTTGCAAATACCGACACCGGTAGTAAAACAGCTTACGATATAATATTTTAGTATACCATCACGCCAGGTCTCTAACGGGATAGGCCGAGTGCCAAATATCTCTATCTCTACAGACCTTACGATATCTTAGCCTTGCCCGAGTATACAATTTGTGAAAGAATTTTGCGCTAATTTCTAGACCTGTATATAATAAAGTACTTGTAAAAGTTGTAAATTCGCGCAACCACCTAAATAGCAGTGAGTATTTCAGCTACCTAATCTTTTACTTCCACCACGGGGATCTGTTTGGAAAAGTGAGTATATTTTTAGAATTGATACGCTAATACGCTCCTTAGTTGTTTTATTTTATTTTGCGTAGGCTGCTTAGGGGGTATAGTGTCGCCCGTTGATATGTATAATAATAAGCGATTTAAAAAGAATTAATAACAACTAACATAAAACATTCAATCCAATCTGTAATCCGATTCGAGTCGAGCACGGCGCGTGCATCCGGCTGCCAAATCATTTAACAATTACCTTTTTTCATGAAAATTAAATTCAAATAAAAACCTGTACGCTCAATGTATTGACAGGAACCCGTCTACGGCGTAACGTTGCATCAAAGCCATTGTTCAATTCACGGTTGCTGCGAAATTATCGCACATATGCGGTAATATCTGCCTTATTATTCGAATGACGTGCTGTTTCCATATAAATAGCAATTTTCATTGTGTCCTCGTCCCCCACCTGTGAGGATGTGAAAAAACGTGGAATTCTACCGCAGACGCTGATAGCAGCCCGCTTTCGATAAATCCCATTGTTTATTAACCATTCAATATATTTGTTATGTTTTTACTAATGAAACAAGGAACATAGAAATCTCTGCAATCCATTTATTGGCCGACTACCAACTGACATCTTGACATAACTCAATGTATATTACAATATTAATTGGATTTTGTGTGCTGCTTTAAATCCTTCCTGTTATTCCTCTATTAAATGTTTCAAATTATCGGCACGTCGCTGTCACTAAATAAATCGTTTATTCTCTATTTCACTCTGTATTCTTTCTTTCTTTCTTTACTTCTTGCCCCTTTATTTCATTTTTACTAATTTTTAATAATTATACACAGCCCGTTGAGGTAGTTTAGTTTCATTTTTCCCATGCTTATTATTATTTCTTTGAGTTTTTTAGAAAGAAAAAATCTCATCAGAATCTAAATCATTTGCATTAATAATTTATATGTCGATGATGTAACTTATGATATTACATTGGAATTAGTCTAATCTAAATTGATCTAAACTTCTCTTCTCACACGGATCGAAAAAGAAACTAATTTTACATCAAATTATCTCGTAATAATTATATTACTTATCTGTCTAATGGTTCCAGTGTCTTGTCTACCGCTTGTCCAATATCAGCTCGATCGCTAATTCCCCTTAAGGTCAATAGAGTGCTCCACCATCAGCCGCCTTCGGCGCGATAATCGCAGTACATTGACCCCTTGATCTTTTTATCCAGTAAAAACCTCTATTGCTCTCAAATACATTTTACTTTACAGTCTTACAACTATATCTCGATTGTTTTACTGAGTTCCACAACTATTTATCTCTTTGATACTACCATAATACAAAGAGATAGTGTTCTTTAGATTTTATTCCTTGTTATTTGGCCGAAAATACAAAGTTTTAACATGTGACCCTTGAGGAATACCTCGCTTACTCCGTATCTCTATCGTTATATGTATGTAAGTTTTCGTACGTTCTCTTTATGGTGTCCATTTTTTACTTTTTATTAATACAATGTTGCCAATTATTTTAACCCCACTATATAGTACTAATTTAATTGCTATTCATTTCTGCTCATTGACAGCTCAGCCATGATGTAGGACTGCATTCTTGTATACTTTCTAAATATAGCGGATGGATGATTAGAAGCCATTTATTCATCTCCAATTGCCTTAAGGTCAGTTGAGCCTACCGGTTCTACGGCATTTCGTGTGGACGCGATAATCGCGGTTCGACGAACTGCAATCTCATCCACATCTCCGATCATCGGCAATTATTGTTGTGAAAGTTAATTCGCTTCCCCGTCGGCCGCTTTAGCTATCTGATCTGATATGTCACCGAGAGGTTTATTCTGGAATGTTTTCAGTGTCTCCTTGTTTACTTGTAAACATTGTATGTATCTCAGTGTTAGATAAGGACGGTAATGTAACCAGAAATAGAAGTGGACTTTGAAAATGATCTTTCAATATATAGGTAGGTATTGAAATTGATTTTCCAATAATTGCAAATCAAACCACAGTCAAATTTGGTTTAACATCTGTTATATATTTTTCTAATATAATTGATACCGTAGCCAAGAATGTAAATCAACTGTCTTTTTCAGTTTCGAAAAGTTCCCAAATTGGACCGCTCTCCAGTTCAGACACGTTTATGGTATTGCGTAATTCTAATGATCTTCACTTCATGGTTTGTGCACTTTAGCGCGAAGCACAGAATCTAACGCTCTCGGCGTAAAAAGATAACTGCATAGACAAATGAAGCTTACGAAGTTTTTTTAGCCGAGCATCGAAGATATGGATGTATGTGGTTCGCCTTTTTACCCGTCTCCGACATAAGGCTGACGTTTCTCGCTTATATGTTAGTCTATATTTTTAGCACTGAGTGTAGCTTAAACGGCTGTTTGGATCTTATCGCATGTGTTAAATGCGTTTTGATATCTGCAATGACACTGAGCACAGTAACATTCCAAAGACGCAATTCTCCTCTTTGATTTTCGTTTTTCGGCATAGCATGTGCAATTTAAATCTTTTTTGCAATTAATAGGCCATACAGAATAGAGGAGAAAGTGGAATGACACAAAAGCATGTAGGTACCTCGGCGTACTGGTTGATGGTTCAACAAGCATGTATTTTGGGTAAGGTGTTCGTACACACTTTGATCTCTATTATTGAAAGTAACGGTCTTCTTCATCTATCGGTTGTTATATACTGGACATTTCTGGGTATTCAACCTCTTTCGCATTTTCTACAATTGTTATTAGCGTTCTTTTGTGGTCGTCCGTATCATGTTGGTCCCGTTTACAGACATTGGTGTGTCGATATTTTATTACGGCGTGTAGACTGCGACGCCGTCGGCGCGGGCCGCCGGGCTTCGCGTAACGAGCGTCAAGTGCCGCGTCCGAGTCACCTCTTGGAAAACGTTTCATTCGAGATAAGTCACTCGTGTACACCCGGCTACAAGACGGGGGATCTCTTGATAGTTTTCTTGTGAGAAAGTTATGGAACAAATTGAACTTTTTCATTCTCTGCTACAGGCGATGAATGTGAACAGTCTCAGTAAGTACAGAAAGTCCCATGTATAGGTATAAAAAACCCGTTTCTAGTGTTACTCTAGCGACCCCCCTGTTCTTATTGCAACGGTGTGACCATCACCGCCCTATTCATTTCTCTCGCTTGACCGATTTCGTGCAAGCGACGTTTGAAATCCATTCATAAGGCGCGATATAAAAGCGGCGCACCAGTAATTGTACCGAATGATCGTGAACGTACCCTACGCGCGCGTGGCTCCGAACTGGACGGCTGCAAGGAAACCGGTCCCGACGGCCTCACGTTCAGCGGCGATGATGTCACCTGGTGTTTTGAATGCAACGGTCGCGTTTTGCGTTTGAGTATCTTTTTTTTGTCCCGACAACGTTTTTAGTAATACATTAGGTGCGTTTCTTTTTCGAACGTCAGCGCGCGGTTTTGTGGACCGTCCGTAACCGTAATATCTCGAAATACTTTAAACACGAACATCAGACTTAGAACAGGGCGGAGCGTGTGCGTTGGTAGGTAACAATCGAGCTGGTAAACGTATGAATATTATACATACTTGCATATTACGGTTTCGACCTGGCAACAATGACAAACAACAATGCTTGTCACGTAAATATTTGTTCCTTTTGAGAATGTCCGTCCCGGATCGGTTACGCTAATAGCTGAATCAGTAGATGAATCGACTTTAATTTGACATCATTTTGTGATACATAGAATACACGAATGAATTCTCGGAAGACGATAAAAGGTCAACCGTTCGTTTATTCGGTAATACAAGTAATAGTAACAATATTAAATCACGTTTCTCCGCTTGTACATCTCAAGGCGTGTAGTACTCGCCGGCTTATCTCGGCCCCTAATTGCATACACCGAGGTTTTTCGGTCACCGATTCGTATCGCGTCGAGCGACCGCGGCCGTATATATAAGCGGCATGATGTCACCCCTGAGACCCGGCCGCCGGAGAGTGCTCATTGTTCGTTACGTCACGCCTAAATCTAAACGGACCTCTCGATTCGTCAGCATTATGTTATTGTAAGTTGAATAGCTGCGGCCGGGTCGCTAACACTGACCGGGGCAAGTGTGCGAAGGAAAGCCAGTGTATTGTCGTGATGTCCCAGTGTTTCTATGTTTTTACTTAGATCATCGTACTCGAAAGAAACCTTACCTCTTTTGGGTAATGTACGAAGTAACAGGAGCATCCGTATCCGGCATGTAGCTGGATACTCGAATGGGATTTCCGTAAGGTGTTCTATAATTGTACGTGAAATATGTCACATTAAATATAATACCTATACAAATTCCATTAATTATTAAATAATTGAGTTTCTTTAAAGGAAAAAACCTATTTATTATTATATTTGGCGGTTTCAATTATACATGAAGTGAAAATTAGTTGAAGCGCTAAATTATTTCGAACGTTTTTGGTGTGTTTTGGATTTTACATAATAAACGTCGAGTATAAGATTATAGGTTCCATACCTTTTAAATGAAACCTTGTGTTTTTTCTCGTCGCTCTTAGCCAGCTACAAAAAAGTGTTGTTGTCTATTTGTCCGTGAAGATGTCGTCGATAGGAGCGTCGAATCCTATTGTCCTACACAAGAAGCGCGATCCGTTGTGCCATTGTATTGTTATTGTTCGAATGGATAAGAGATAGTGTCATCAGAACGATGAAAAAATGAACAATCTTATAACGTGCCTCTTTTTCGTAATAGCTATTTCGTAACAGTCTTCCGTTCTGTTATAGTGCATATACAAAAAACTACATAAGTATTACATAGTAGTATGTATATATCCGTCTTCATCGGCTGTTCGCTTACCGTAACACACGCATTTAATTGCCTAATTTGGAATCTGATAGCCATTTGTGGAATTGTCCGAGTTGTTCATATCATTATTATGCAACTACCTACGAGTATGTATGTATTGTACGCGTTCATTTTACACTAACATCCGAAATAGTTTGAGAACCTTTAAACCGTACGAAGCGTTTCGCCAGTATTGGTTCAGACAGCCAGGAGTACAGCTCCCCGCCTGTCCCCATGTCGCGCGATACGTATAACAGGAGATTATTCAAAATAAGTGTCAAAGCCTATTTTCTAGACGAGCGTATTACAGCGTACACTTCACACCCCATTAGGTGATCTCGTAGTACAATGGAAGTCTATTTTACAATAAAAAAGAGTCACCTTAGAGCACTTTTCATAATTTCAGTGCGATAAGTTTAAAAACTAGATTTTCAAAATATTGTCGTTATAATATAAGAAACCTTGAAACTTAATTTGCGTCCGAAATCTCGTAACATTTGAAGTTTAAACTCAGTGACAGTGGTAGGTCACTAAATGAAAGATTGGACGGCGAAACGTCCATTAGGTTTTGCCAGAATTATGAGCGTGTCGAAGACGACGTGCCAGATCCCCGGCCGGTTTGATGAATATGAGTTTAATGCGGCCGAGAGCAGGACGCGCCCGATGTGCTCGACTTGTTTATTTGGATTTATGGCCGCACCGGGCCGCGCTAATGTGGACACGGCATCCTAGAGTTACTGGCTGGCTGGCTGACGGAACAAACCAATGTGCTCATCACCCAAATGTTACTTCGGCACCGAACCCGCAACCTCAGCATTTGCAGTCAGGGTCTGATGACTCGACCAGAGGCCAAACAAATGTGTTACTAATATTCTAGTTGGTAAAAGTTTAATTTAATTAACTGATTTGTTTTTAATACCTATCTATTTATAATAATGAGCTACACTAGCGCTGCGTCTCTTTGGTAAATGTTTTGAGGAAAACCTCAAAGTTCACTCATCCTGTGCTACCTTGGCGCATTATCAGTTAATTATATTGTATTATAAATACACCAACTCGTATTATCCTTGTTAATGGTCTGGTGGAATTGTTTGTTTTGACTGAAATAAGTAGGCAAGTGTTTGGCCAATTTTCAAAATATACTCGTCTACTACTGCACAAGGTTTTGGTTACAGACACGATTTATTAGGATAATGTATGCATCTCAAATTCCAAGTTTAGGACCAGAACTAATTGGAAGCGCTTTGCGATTGTAGATTTCCAACGACATGCGAAGTTAAGCAACGTTGAGCGCAGCGGCACATGGGTGATCGACTGCTAGTGGAAATAATCATTAATATCATATAGCATAGCGTTGAAGGGTACCTTACGTGGTCGGATCTCAATAAGTCAGTCACTAAGTTCCAAGTTAATACGTAAATAAGTTATCTTCAAGAAAAAATCGTTGAACTTCGTCGGAGGCCTTGAAAGCTGCTTAAAAACATCGAACACGTCGTCTCTTACCCGTATCCCTCCTCGTATCGTTGTCACTGATCCACACTGGAACAGCGTGGCGGAGTACGGTCCTTAACTCCCGCAGTCGCAGAACAGAAACCTACCCAGAATTTTTTAATAATACAACCAAATTTATTTCTTTATTTAAGTTTATTTTATATTACTAACTATAGAGACAGACAGAGAAGTTTTTTAATAGACTAAAAGCGGCGCAATGTAAGTGTAAATTGATATTTAATTCATTCCCGGAGATCTATAATAGCAGATTTCCCATTGTGTGAATTAGCGGTACATCGTCCACTGCGGAAATGGTCATTATAATCACATCCTCCGATTGTTGTTGCCTATTGTACAACATTTATAATATCACATTTTTGTATTAAGCCTGTCACATACCTAATAGAGTTGGTGTTTATAGTTTTAGTCTACTTTTATGTATATTCTGTGGTCGTATGTAGTGATATGATGATACACCTGTGATGGAGGAACAACGAGGGCGACAAAATCGATAAGAAAATAACGGTAATAATATTTTATTACGCCCAAACGCAGAACAAACATTCGCCCAACACACAGATGCTTCTCCTGAGTGGAAATGGAACCCACGACCTCCGGCTTAGCAGTCATAGTCTCAAATCACTAGAGCAAGAGGCCAGTCAATAAAGAGAATCCGTTCTTTTAGTACTCGCTACCAAATACACTGTTGCGTTTAGAAAGAAGCGGAAACTAACAAATTATGTACGCCCACAGAATAAATGTGCTGTTCAATTCATTAGGGTTGCACCTCACATACGTTTTTATAAGAAAGAAATATTTATCTTCATTCTTTTTTAACGTACCTCAAAATAAATGCAGCCTGCACACATCGGTTGGATGTTGCCGTAATGCAGTGGTTAGATATAATTTTTTGCAGCGGTAGGTAAAGCAATAGCAAGCTGTTGTGCTTATTTGATTTAAACGTGTTTTTCTATGAAAAATTGATATTTTTCCCCGAAAAAGAGTAGCCTATGTCACTCTCCAAGCCTTCAAATATCTCCATAGCAAAAATCACATCGATCGGTTGGTCCGTTTTGACGTAAAGGAAGGACAAACTATGTATGAAGTATTGAAGTATGGATTACGATTCGAAGTGATGTCGACCGCCGCTAGCCGGTCGGCAGCCCTCGGCGGCCCTCGGCGGCCCTCGGCGGACAATCCGAGCGAAGTTAACCGTTTATTTTCGTGTTCGCGCACCGCCACCACCAGCCGCGTGACGTAACCGCCCAGCGTGACGTCATGTCCCTACACGCGCGCCCGCTCCGCGACCATCACACGACGCTCGTTTTCGTGTGCTGAGCGTTGTCCCGAACGAACGAGCTGCAATATCTCAGTACAAACACACATAAATATATATCGTCACGTACATTATCCCCAGACGTAGGCGGAAACTGAAACAAAAGACGATCAAGCAGCGATCACGACCGACCGCCGCCGCCCGTCCAAGCCGTCCTCGTCTGTAATGCATCCAGAATAGAATCGGGAAAAAGGAATTAGCTTCATTTGATTTACTTACTGTTACCTGGACTCGGGACTAGCACATGAGTGTACTTACACCGATCTCGGTGTGGGACGAGTCCCGACGTATTCCCTGTTCACAATTGGCCACCTATCGAAATGAGATCGTGTGCGAACGGCCTAACCGATTTATTTATATGCCGCATACCGTAGAGTCGATCCGCGCCGCCATCTGGCGGTCCGATCCGGTCGTCTCTCGCAACGGACGCCCGACGGCCGGGCGATGTGGAGCACGCTGCCCGCAAACGCTGTAACAATGTGTGAACTGCTCTGTACTGTCCGTCGATTAACTTCATGTGTTGAATGTTTTCGTTACGTGAAACAGTTTGCGCGTTTCGAAAGGGATTTCTTATTTTTCCTCGTCTTATATTCTTGGTCGATTATCTCGCGTGGCATTCGATCAAATGTTTCGAAAATGACTTAACTCTCGTAGTCTTGTAGTACCATGAATGCCAAGCCGGAGGTCGTGGGTTCGATTCGCACCCGTTTGTGCGATGAATGCATTTATTAATTCAATGCGCTGTATAGTATGTATATGTTTGTCAGGTGTCCCTTTACCATATATGACAGTCGTTTAATATTGCTCTATGCATTTATTTGAGCATCCTTAAGTCGTAAATGCCTTTCACCGTCCGCGGGTCGGACATCAAGCGACGCTCCCCATCACATACCCACTTGTATGGTGCAAGTACATTTTTAGCTTTGGCCTGGTTGCAATTGCTAGTGGAATTCACACTTGCACGGTGCATTGCAATAATATAATGAGCAATTATCACATTTATCGCAAGGCTTATGTGCGAATGTCGAAAACAATGAAATTGGTGAGGGTCTATTGTTTACGTACCTGTATGTTAAAATAACCGGTTGATGGTGTAATTGAAGTTGAAAAAGAAAGTGACGATTTTTTGCATATGTATCACTAAGCATATGATAATTTAGTAATACATTTTTATATAATAATTTATTTATGTCCATACCTCTATTTACATAGCGACGTAATTAATTAAGTCGCATACCACTACACCGGTCTACTCTCAGGATAAGAAATTATAATGATTATCTGATTTAAATGTTAACAACTAGACTATTTAATAAGTTAAGTAAACCATCGCGACGGAAACAGCACACTTTAGAGTTCCTCGTGATGTTCTCCGAGCAGTCTGAAGTCTGCCGATCCGCGCGTGACCAGCGTGGCTAACTAGACCCTTAGAAGTTATCACTGCGAGAGGGAAACCATCCTCCAACATTGGAACAATAAAAACTGTTATCACTAATTGTTGTGTCAGCGATGCATTCGTAAAATAACATCAGTGGCCCTGGCACGAACCTCTAGCGACAAAGTATTCGTACGGTAAATGGTAAAAAAATGTATGAAAAATGTACAGCGCCCCTATCG
>DWUN01002904.1:0-12925 GCA_018249975.1 Passova gellias
TCTGCAATGACATCTATTATGCACTTATCCCCGTCTTTAGGATTACTGCGCCCTTGTAAATGAAATGCGCCAAGACATCAGTGCGCTTGAGTGCAATGTTTGTTGGCTGGTTTGTCGAAGTGAGATCGATCCGTGACCGACGTATATCTGCAAGCTAACCTTGTCACTACATAGTACATATAAAACAAAGTCGCTTTCCTCTATCTGTCCCTATGTATGCTTAGATCTTAACTACGCAACGGATTTTGATGTAGTTTTTTTTACTGATAGAGTGATTCAAGAGGAAAGTTTATATGTATAATAACATCCATTATATAGTAGAGAAATACTGTTATTTTTGAGGTTTCTAATATGATGTAAATGATTACAGTTTTTGCGGCGGGAGCGGGACGAAGTCGCGGGCAAAAGCTAGTACAGTACATTAGCGAGACATCTGTGTTCGACTTTTGTTTATTTCATTGCGTCCGCCTGCGGCTTCACTCAAACTACTGAGTATAATAACATAAATTATCTTCGTCTACTATTGTCTGATTTCGTACGTTTAAAAGAACATTACTCAGCATAAAGTTATCTTCATATTTGATACATTTGGTTCACCTATATGTTTTCTAAAATTGACCCTAATCAACGGTAAAACCAACCTTTCAACCCTAAAAAATATGGTATTGCTTTAGTACGAGAAATGTAGAGGATCGGCCCTTTCTTGTTTTTGGTACTTTTACTTTGGTATTTAATTTACATTTGATATTTAATTAAAAAAAACTAGTTCCAGTATTATGCTTCCAAAGCTACGAATGTCTGACAAGTTACGCTGCACTTTAACATTCACTATATATATTGATAATGATAAGAGAGTGATTAATGTAGACGAAGCGCGTCAGGTTTGCAAGGACAGAGATATTTGGCACTCGATGCTTACTGCCTTCCCCGTTGGGGACCTGGCGTGATGTTATTTTGTTGTTGTTGTTGATAAGTAAATACTATTGATTATTATCTAAACTTCTTTACCTACTAGATATACTGAAATTTCTTTAAGCTTCGTTTGAACAAACAGAGAAAGTAAGTTCTACCATATTATGTATATGCTTTCTATATTATTTTGTCTAAGGATATATATTGCGCCATTTTCGTAGTCAAATCGCTTCAACTAATGCCTATTGTATTACAAAATAAAATTTTACTACTACTATACAGGTATCTAAAATGCTGTTGATTTATGTATAATTCAAAGTACAATTTGAATAAATAAAACATCGACGAAAACAAATTAAACAAGTTTAAGCAAAAACAATTCGAAATATTTTTGGGTATAAAATAGCTTTCATTATACACTTAGTATTGCCTATAAAAAAATAAATGAAAGTTGTTTCTATTTTTATTTTAAGTTTGATAATGTATAAATGTTACCCAACCCGATAGGATAATACCTGAAACGTTTTTTGTTCCCTAAAGCCTTCGCTCGCGCCGAGCGGCGGTTACGTTTCGTGGGTAAAGCCGTAGGCGCAGTCTATTAGTAAACAATTAGAATGCACCGATTGCAACACTTTCGAAGTGTGAAAAACAATGGGCGTGTTTTTAGAGAATATTGTATTAATTAGTTGGATTTGCATGAAATTCACGCAACATATCTTCTGTATCATATCTCCTTATGTTATGAAACGTAGCGAGATGATAATATCGTGTTTTATTACGTGTGAAACAGTTAATATTACTGCGAAATAGTACACCCGTGTTGATCTATAAAATTCTCACAATCGTACCGAGAAAATCACTTTCCTCTTCGCTAGATTAATTAAGAGTGACGTTAGTTCAATCAGCTTTGTATTTTGAATAATTTAGTTTACATTTAATCGAATTATAATGGTTTCGTAATTTCGTTAATCTTTTATTAATTTATTTTAATTATAAATATAAATTTCTATATTAAATAAACTTCTATCTAGTATGTTTAGATTACAATAATAATAAACATCAATTTTTTTTTATTGCCCTTAAAACTATCGCTGGTATGGTTTTTCTAAACGTAAATTACTTAATAATTTTTTTTTTTATATTTGTCATAATATATTTATATTTTAATAAAAAATATTATTTTATATCCTATGAAACCGAGCCTGAAAAAAAATGAAGTTACTAACAAATCCGAAAAAATCATTGCACCGACTTTCCGCACAGAAATCACTTTTATCCGATATACGATGTTCGATCACTGCGAATCTACTCCGTAACAGACCACTGATTTTCAGGCCCTCTAAAAGTTTGAACTCACCGTGTGCGTACGGGCCGCTAGCGTGTCGACGCGAACTGTACCCGGCTGGTACGAAACCGAAGCTTTTATGTTAGCGCGGTAGCCACCTCTTTCGAAGGGATGAGCTAGATCAGTCGAAATAATAAATGTTAGCGAGATTTTGCAAAACAACTGGGTCAGCCCGAGGCATATGCGTCGTGGCTTACGGACGCTTGTCATCATTAACACAACGATATCGGCCCACGTGCAACTCGATATTTCAGCGAAGATGCATCTGAATACTCGTATACATATTTCATAACGATCGAGCTTTAGAACCCCTCGTTATATTAACAGTCACGTTTGATGTGTCACTCTCACATGCTTCTAGGTATTGATAAGTTTGAATAGGATGACGGAACATCTTTAGAATTCGAGAGATTTAAGAGGCATATAGTTAGCATTGGCTCACTGAAATAAGGTAATCGCCTGAATACCTTACTTATAGAGACTAAATGAAGCTTATAGTATGGAACTTATTATCATTGTTTAACATTTATTGTTATACGAGCTGATAATAGACAATTAAGTACTATGCGAAAGTTAGATATATTTTAGAACAATGCTACTCAGATAGTAACAAATATATGGTTTTTCTCCTCCGTTTGACATTTGATTTTATTTGTTCTTGTTTGTTAGCGTTGGCGGGTTTTTTTTATCAAAAAAAAAAAATCGTTTTATAAAATAATCTTTCGACCATTGCGCGAACATGAGTTAATATCAAAATCCGCTGTTCCTATCCTTAGAATTACACGCGTATGTACAAATATCTCAATTTTATTACAAGCGCAACATTCAGTGTAATTTTTTGAGATCTGCCTTGCACAATTGGATTCATTATACAAGTTATTTATTATGATTATGAGCCTAATTTCGTACGTATGACATTTAACCGAGCGAGCCTAATTAATTTTTATGGATTCACGTACCATTGTACGATAACTTATGCAATTTAAATGAAATAAAACATTTTTTTAGTTCATATCACTACACAACCGATTGAAATTTTTTACTTTCCAATTCCATTATCATTAGATATATCAGATAATTCAAAATATATTTTAGTCTAAGCGTCTATATTGTAGATTTCTGCCGACTTCTTAAGGGTTTGTAGCTGATTACGTAATGATTCTCGTCGTCGAGTTCGAGCAAATTTCGCCTCAATACTAGGTACTACAGAAAGTAGCTCCCATTTGAAAAGTTTTTGTGGTCTTAAAAATAACATATACGTCTATTCATCGTTTTGAATAATTATGTATTACACTGTAACAAAATATCTATAACAATACAATGGTATTAAATTTCTGGGTTTAGTTTTCTTTTATCTACAACTGGGTAAATCTTTATATCGTATCTTCTAGGGAATGGTGCTCCATTGCAAAACGTTTAACCACCTTAGAAGCCTTAAATGCGTTTTATAAACACCCCTCACACGGGTTGGCCACTAACCCATATCTCCACAAATCTTCTGGGTTCGTTAGTTTGTAGGCCGTGATTCGTACTGTGATTGTTTATCTACGTCTTTTTGCACGTAAATGTTGAAATATATAGATAATCAAAATAAGCAGTTATCAGAAATATTTGGCGCGAATTTTATACGGCACGATTCTTTAAACAATATACCGATAGATAGTAAGGCAGAACATTAATTTAATATGTCGAAGTATTACACAACTGTCGATTGCATTTTGTTCGATTTATAAAAAAAACTTCCGCTATTAGTATTGGAATTGAAATTGGAATCTCTAGATATGTTATCTTGGAATTAGGGCAGACGATTAGCGGACGTTTCGGCGTCGCTTCGCAATTTGTAGAGTTTTCGATCGCAAATAGACGGTATTTATCGATAGTCGCGATCACGACTCTATTATTTGCGAGAAGATTTTGTTTACACAAAAATTACAAGATTAATCAATATAAATTACATTCGATAGTAGTTATGACAAAATTGCATTTTGAACTACAATGAAACATTTTTACTCTCATATAAAATAATTAAAGATAATCCGATACACTGATATAATTGGATTATTATAATTGAAGATTTAATATGCATTCTAGCCGATCGCGTTCCCTAACGTTTAGTCGTCTCCTACAACATGTAGGGGATACCGTAGCTGTATTCTGTTTCTGAACTGCGGGACACTGCGGGACAAGTTTACTGGTCCTAGATACTTGTACCTATGTATACTAACATCAAGCGTGTTCAATATTTAAATTAAACAAATCAATACGTTTTAAATGTCAGTCAATTCACAGCTTTTAAAGTTATATTTTATCAAGTGCCTACCCATATCCGTTTCACGGCAATTATTGAACAAAAATCACGAAACCTTCGTGTTTCCAATCTAACAGCGATCGATCAACGTTAACGCTACTTACAATTTTATGATCACGTTTTCTTTGTAACAGAAAACTTAGTGTTAATACTTGTATATTAATGATATTACCTACGCTGAGATCTTCTTAAAGCGTATGTCCCAAATGTGCGCGAATTGTCCGAATATAGGTTAAGTACGAGTATTAGTAAGCAGTATCACAATACAGGTGGTTGAACTATATACATTGTTAAAAAATTGTTTGTTTGTGGTGTGAAGGATGTGTCATAAGGCGGTTCGAATTCCTTAGTGGTAACGTAGAAGGATTGCTATATAACTGTAAGGAAAGTACTTAAATATAATCTTTATTTTACAAACAGAACACCATAAGATTATTACATGATTCAGGACATTTGGTTGATAAGATAATTTAACACATTTAAGACAGAAGAAACTTAATTGTATTTCTTTAATTTGTACGCCGTGAAAGGCAAAGTATGAAACTAATAATTCTGCAAAATCTTCAAATGAACCCATATTTGTGCGAATAAACGTCTTTGTCTTTATCTTAAAATAAACTAAGTAAACCTTCCTTTAGCTGTTTTGTTAGCTGCCAAATTTAAAACATAAGAACCCTCATATAAGTGTACATACAGCCACAAAGGCACCCATATATATTAAGCAGCTAATGAAGATCAGTAAACTAATGTCACCTTACATAATGTATGACGTAGTTCTACAATTAAATGCGTGACCGTGTTAGTTTTATAACATACAACATAACTACATATTGTTTGCTGGAGCTCGTTGACGTACACGTTACAAAAAATCGGCAAATATTTCTTAATGGTTTTGCGAATGAAATAATTATAAAATACGTGCAACTCGGGTAGGAATAACAATACATGTGAGAAGCTGGACTCATTAACATGACTATACTCTTGGTCCAGCGGTTAGGAACGCTGACTACTTAGCCTGAGGTTCTGGGTTCGATTCCACATACATAGGTATGTGTGAGAAGCACATTTCTTTGGTATATGACTGCGTGTAATAAAAATATCTATATATTTACTAGCATACCGAACCACGCGTCGCCGTGGTTCAATTGTAATAACTCAATTTTTTATATGTAAGAATCCCGTGACTCGATCTTGTCCAACTAAGCGTTGCCCTATAAATAATATTGATATTGCAAAAAAAAAAATCAGATTAATAATTGAGATAAAAACTATCCTATCTGTTAAGTTGGACCAATTTACACACAGGTGTAAAATTTGATTAAAATCGCTTAAGTGGCTTAGGAGTCCATCGCGGACAAACACTGTGACACGTAATTTATATATATTAAGATAAAGAGGACAGATTTGATTGTTTGTTTGTTTGTATTGAATAGGCTCCGAAACTACTGGACCGATTTCAAAAATTCTGTTTCCATTAGAATCCTACATTATCCCGGATGAACATAGGCTATATTTAATACGAGAAAAAATAGGATAAATTTTATCCCGAAATTCCCATGGGATCTAAAGCTCCGCGAGTAATACCGCGAAGCACAGCTCGTATTGAATACCTATAAAAGTATTTATATAAAAAAGTTTATTTTAAAATATAGCAAAAATCATACATTTTGCTATTCTTATCGTACTAATAATATTAATGCGATAATTTGTAAGGACGTTTGTTACACTTTCACGCAATAATTACTGAACAGCTTTTGATGAAACTTTACAGTGATACAGCTTACACAACAGAATAACACATAGGATACGATTTATAAAGATTTTGCGAAATTGGATTCCTTTTTTTACAATGCACATTTTAGAATATTTCTCAATAAACGCGGGGGCGGAATCTAGTTCCACATAAAACTGCAGAATCTAGTTCTACATAAAGCTGCGGAATCTATTTCTACGTAAAGGTGCGGAATCTATTTCCACATAAAGCTGCGGAATCTAGTTCCACATAAAACTGCGGAATCTAGTTCTACATAAAACTGCGGAATCTAGTTCCACATAAAACTGCGGAATCTAGTTACATATAAAACTATCCTTGTTAGTCCAACCGTTTGGTGTGTTCAATAGCAGAGTATGAGCAGATCAATCCGTGGGGAGTATGACGTAACTACAAATATCGTACATCCAACGTGAGCTAGTTGCTCTTCTGGTAATTCTTTTAATTTCACACACATGCGTAAAACGATAGATCGGTATTTGAGTTTTCAACATGGAATCGCGTGTGGGTTCAAATCCAACGTTTGGTATAATGCGATCTCAGATATGATTTTTTTTTAATATAATATATTTACAGCTCCACATACATGTCCTTGCCTTTTTAATGTAAGTCCTTATTCGACGATCTGTAGCTACAAATGTTTCTTTTTTTTCTCCACAATTTTTTTAACTTAATATAATAATAATAACTGGGGATAATCCACGACGATTCCAAATTAGGTAATCATATACCTGTATTATGATAACCGGACAGCTGATAAAGTCTCATATAAATACGAAGAATGTAGACGAAGCGCGTCAGCTGTGCAAGGACAGAGATATTTGGCACTCGGTGCTTCCTGCCTATCCCGTTAGGGACCTGGCGTGATGGTGTCTTGTTGTTGTATAATTACGATAATATACTTATGCAGATGTTTTTTGCAACATAAATATGAATAGCGAATAAATATAAACATTGTACAAAACACTTAAATGTTTCTTCGATCTTTATTACGATTCGATCTTTATTTTATTAATCTTTTTACGACCTACAAAAATGTTGTACTCGTAAATGCAATTTAATGCCAACAGACTAAAGTAAATGTTTTATTATAACATACTTATTACTGTTATTATAATTTAATTAGCACATTTTATTATCGCTTCGCTTTTTACACAGCACTAATCTTTATGTGACCGGTACGATATTGCGGGACCAACATTTTTCTTCAAGCCTACATACTTTTCGCTCTGGTTAATTGGTTTAATATTTATTTGTTTTCATTCAAAGATGTACTAAATATTTGGCGTAATGAGACAACAGACTGTTCTATCTACAATTTGAGAAACGGTGTGTTTCAGTTATTCCCAACTTTATGGTATTTATATAACAAAGTGATTATTTAACGTTCATATTTCAAAGATCTATACTCGTGGCATACGATGGAAGTAAAATGGTATTCGTATAAAGGATATATTGCATGTATTTAACATGCAATGTTTGCATTTCAATAGGATGAAGTGGTCAAGAAAATAATGACAGCGCGATATTCTCAAACAGTCGTTATAGTTATTTCATACTAGCTGTGTCCGCGACTTCGTCCATGTTTGAATTTAAATTGAAATAAAAGCAGCCTAAGTTACTCCTTATAACATCAGCTATCTGGCAATGAAAGTCCCGTCAAAATCGGTCCAGCCGTTCCAAAGATTAGCCGGAACAAACAAGCAGACAGAAAGACATAAAAATTGTAAAAAATGTTATTTTAGTAAATGTACCGTGTATACATACATATGCATTTAGTTTTAGTATCATAAACAGACACTCCAATTTTGTCAGCGTGCTGTCAATTGAGCGATAAAATCTGATACCTACTGTTAACATAGCTATTCTTAATTATTAATATGTGAATGGAAAACTGTAGGTAACCCCATTTTAAACATTGCGCAGACGGAAGACTGATTTGGCACAGTTACAGTCTATATAGAGGAGTGGGAAAAGAAAAGACAGAAACGTAAAATGTTCTACAAATACTTAAAATACGAAATAATATTAACGTTTGTACTGTATAATTATGTTAAACGGAAATTCAAAGAAATGTCAAAAATACGTAATTACTTTTTAAATATGGCATTGGTAAGCTAAATTTCGTTTTTACTAAATCGAATTTCAAATGTTTAAATTTAAAAACGAATTACGTTTGAATTTCGAACACTATGCGAATACTAGTTTGTTCTTAATTTAAAAAGCGCCTATTAAAATGCTAATTGCATTAGTTACCTGTCGTAATGGTAACTTTATGTATGTCGTTTTGGTATGCTAATTGCCAATACGGGCCTATAAGAAATTATTCTCAACATAATTATATCCATATAAGGGAAACCGAAGCGTTCGCTCTCGTCGGCGTTCCGTTTTTGCGATATTATTAGACGATGTGCATGCATGCGTTTTGGAATTAGTCGCGAGAGTGTTTTGTGATTTATTTTTAATGCTTTTTAATAAACGGAACGCACATGCAGACGGAGACATGATCAAACCTTTTATCCTTTCATTACTCGACACGTGTCGCCTCTCATTGGGAGAAGAGTTAATGTCATAATGTACCAGTCTAGACCAATAAAGCACCAATTCTATTGGAAGATTCTGGCTTCGATTCCCGGTTGACCACTGAGCGAAACTTTCTGGTTATTGGTCTATTTCTGTGTATATATTGTATTCTTCTTTATTTTGACTTTATTTTTGAAGATCTTACCCACGATAGTACTCTGTATATGAAATCCATTATAGACCATATTAAGTAATGCGAGGTGTTTTTTTAACCTTTTTACTTATTTATTTAACGATGGCCACTTTACCCCGCGATCGTTAAAAATAACGCTGTTTTAGGACATGTCGCGTCTTCGCCTGCGACGCGGACGACGATATTTTTAGCAGGACTTGTCGCGCATGCAAATCACACGAATTGGTTGTACATACGCGTGTTCTATTTATAACATTGAACTTGGGATCGCGGTCGCGATTCTGTGTCACTACAGAATATTATATATTGCTGCGATAGTCGGAAACGCAACGTACAGTACCTACAAATCGCTAAAATTGTTATAGAAAAATAACGGTTATTTTTGTTAGCAAAACATTTGAGCATTTGAATATTTTTGCGAATGATAACACGTGTTGTTTTAATTTGTCTTTTCTTTGGTTTTGAAAACGGCCATCTTTGTTTACAGAAAGACCTGCAAGTCCTGCGGGTGTGACCGGCTGAAGCACTCGGTGTACCACGAGGAGCTGGGCTCTGTCCGCGACCGCCTGGGCCTGAGGGAGTCCAGGGGAACCCACCACGCGTATGACAACAGCCCGCCGGGACTCACTGCTAAACAGGTACTGTGTTGTTTGATTTCTTTCATTGTTTATAAACGTTTGACTGGTGTTATGGTCGAGTTGTTACAGATCGTGACTATAAAATCGGAGGTCTAGGGTTCAGTTCCTACCCGATACAAATCTTTGTGCGATAAACATGATATTTTGTTAAAAATTATCTGCTTACGATTGTATTTATTTATCAACTGTTTAGTACAAGTGTAGAAGTAGTACAGGCTAGTGTAGAATTTGTTGTTATGGGTGAAAAATATTGTCTGAATATAACTTTATTGTTATGATATCTTATTTGCTTTATTTCAGACTGAACTTTACTGGTCATCATTAGCCGAGCGCGCTCCGACCGGCATAGGTGGCGCCACCGGAGCGGCAGCGTGGCGCGCGTGGAGAACTAGAGCTTTAGCGGCACAACTACCTAAACAAGATCTGTCTCTGGCGCACTGCCGACACATCGATGAAGATCATCGTAAACAATTTGAAGATTTCGTCGCCGCTCGCAATGAAATCGCGCTTGATATTGGTATGTCACTAACAGCGCCATCTAGTGACCAGTAGTGGATACTATATAAATGTGAATTCCCGATTACAGGAATCGCGTGTCAGCATCATGGTACTCCAGAAGAATGCATGGGATGCAGCAAACCAATCCGAAGCGGCAATATCGTGGTCCAAGCGCCTAGAATTGGTGAAGAGGTAACAGATTCTTTTATTTAACGCGTTCTGTTTAACATAGTATCATACGCGCGACATAGATGTCGCTGTTTACAGAAATACTTCTGATGGTTTTTGCTATTGAACAGCAGGTGCCGCGAATTCAAACCTTTTTTTTTTCAGGCATCGTTTCATCCAGCATGTTTCACCTGTTCGGAATGCGACGAGCTGCTGGTGGAGCTTGCTTATTGCGCGCTCGATGGTCGGCTTTATTGCGTCCGACATTATGCCGAACGACTTAAGCCTAGATGCCACGCCTGTGATGAGGTTAGTTAAGAAAATATTATATACAATTCGCAATCTAGGTTTCAACCGCGTAGAATACTATTTTTAGTAGTTCACAATAACTAAACCTTCCAACGGGAAGGGAACACCCTCAACTCATCATTAATAAGTACTGCACACGCCAACTCTTATATATCTGTGAATTATTTTGGTTTCTTATTACAACTGAAAATAGCCTATGTTTTTGTCAGACATACTGTATATATTTATTAGTAAAAAAATTTTTAGAAATGCTTTGGTAGTTTAGAGGATCCCCTTGACAGAGAATTAAACAAAATTTACGCTTTTATAATATTGATATTGATAATAACAGAATTTGAACACCGGAGACGAACAGTATAGTATTAAAGTCATCAAAAGCACAGAACATGCCAATAGACATAAAAATATATAAGTATACGTATACAATATATCATTACCCAATTTATTTTGATGTTTTACAGAAATATATTTTAAATATAGAAAATTTATTCAGTCAGAAATTCAAAATAGCAACCTTTAATATAATGTATGTATATCTGTAAAAGTTGAACGAAAGCTGAGCTAATGTTACCCCGCAGTCTATATCGATATCTAAACCTAACTAAAAATAAAACAATGCAATAGTATTGATTGGAAGCCAAAGTTATTATTAGATCTATTAATAATCTTTTTTCTCACCTATTAATCAGTGAGTCATCCTACCTTGTACCGTATGTTCTTTCTCTCACCACTAGATGGCGCTAGGATGCCAAGTTGAACGGATTACATAAATATAATTTCTACTAATTCCTAACTATATCATACGATCGTTTATTGTATTTAATTAGATAGGTCGCCATGGCCCTTCAGACAGATAAATATAGCGTTGTGTTGCTTGCTTTGTTAGTAAATTATTTGTTACTGGAACTACGGGAAATCGGTTTTTTGTCGAACTGTCCAAACTTTGGTTTATTTTTACTTTAGACCTCAGTTTTAAAAGTGTAGTGAAGGAAAACATCGCAAGGAAACCTGCACACCTTAGAGATGCTATAACTTGCTTAATATTTTCTGAGGTGTGTGAATTCTGCCAATCCGCACTTACCCAGCATGATGAATGTAGACCAAGCACACGCTGCCTACCCCGTTAGGAACCTGGCGTGATGGTATAATAATAATAATAACAATAATATCACTATCCGCGGTGTAGACAGCCTAAACACCGACCAATGTCACCGTTTATTCCCGTCCGACTTGCGCCATTTGACATTACCCAGCAGTCCCACAGTTAAATGGAACAATTTATCCTACTGTCGCTTGTTTTGACTGTGGCGTGATAGGGAACAAAAAATTGACCGCGTGCTGGCAATTTCTCCGTGAAACGAATATTTCAAATCATTAATTTAAATCAATCCGGTGTTTCAATATCTATGGTCCTATAACCTATTGGATTGATAGATTTTACACCAAGCGGGAGAAAGCCGTACCCAGAAAAATGACGATATAACAATATGAGATTACCAGCCGGTTTCTGAACGTATGTCAAAACAAAAATCAAATAAAAATGTGTCAAATTTCGGCGCTTGACATCATTGACATGAGATTTGAACATATTTTTATTTGATTTATGTTTGGTATGCATTTCTGAAACCGGCCGTAACAATAACGACTTGTAATTTACATACGACAAACTTACATATTTGTAAGATCGCGTAAAATTAATTAAATAATAGGTTACAACGTGTATCCATACTAATATTATAAATGCGAAAGTAACTCTGTCTGTGTCTGTGACGTCACACCGGCCAAACCACTGAACCGATTGTGATGAATTTTCATATAGAGATACTTGAGGGTCTCGGGATGAACATAGGCTACGTTTTTGTCCCATTTTTTTTTTTACTTTTTCCAGGAATTTCATTGCTTTATGAAAATGTCGCAACTTTGAGAAAGAAAACTTTGTGACACACTGATTTCTAGGCGGGCGAAGCCGCGGGCAATGCTAGTAAATCTATATTTAGCGATTTTATCATGTTATTTGTGTCGCGAGATGTCTAACACCAGCGGGCCGTAGTACAGAGATTGGCGCGCCTGTAACTGACAACGCTCCGATGTTAATGCGGCCGTGAAGTTAATTGATTGCTTTTCTCAGTAACTTTACGTCGAATATCTATTTTTAATAATCTCCATTAGTTTCATTTAACTGTCTCGTTGGTCGTGCGGTTGCTAGCGCGACTGCCGATCGGGAGGTCCTGGGTTCAAATCCCGGGTTGGGTACTGCTGG